>JAUZST010029421.1:0-29600 GCA_034779995.1 Parotocinclus haroldoi | reverse complement strand
TATATATATACACATTTAACCTTAGACACATCCAACACTAAATTGATTTATTTGTTTAACGTCATACTAAGGACTGGCACATTCATACTGAATTTAGAGTGACCAGTTAATCTAAGGCCTGCAATTGCATTGCTCCGTGCTGCCCACCAAAGCTGAATTTGCAATCAAAGCAATACAAATTTTGTCACTGTCCAATTACTTATATGGTTCAGTGGGGATTTGCAGATCCCTGAGAGTTAATCTTATTTCTTTGATTTACTGACAAGGGAAATGAACATCAGGCCTTGTCACTTCCTGACAGGATCCGAAATTGTATAAATTGTGGGTTTTTCCAATAACTAGAAAGGAGGCAATGTAGTTTGTACACACTTCAAGCCTTGCACATACACAGCAGTTGCGTTTCTCATACCCTGAGATTTTAACACAGTTGCAGAAGTGATTGATGGAGATCCATGAGTATGACCTTATTCACTGACAGATGCTTAGTGAGCTCAGCTTACACAACCCTGTCACATAATTCTCATTGATCAATTCTTTCATTTTGTTGTGGGGGAAGGGAGGTGAAAAGGAATAAGAAAAGACTGGAACCGCTCCCTTGCATTACATGTTTGTATGCATGCCCTTTAGAAGGCAAAGAGGTCATAACGGGTAGGAAAGCCTTGCTGGTGATTTATGATAATGCCAGTATCTTCGGCCAGATTATGACTACATGAAATATATTTTGTGTGTCAGAGACATTGTGTGGTCAACTCGTAAAATAGGTCTTCAGAAAGAGCTCCATTTATACAACTCACTTGTATTATCAGTAGCATTACATGCTAGTGAAACATGGAGAAATACAGCCCTCACGGGACAGAAACTTGACGCCGTCCATCAACGATACTTGTGCCATATACTGAATATCAGCTATCGTGATCATATTACAAACGATGAAGTATTACGAAAAGTATATCCATTAGCCTACAGTATATAGTGACTTAACCACGTTTACGACTGGCTGGCCACGTTCTATGTCTATCGCCAAGCAAACTAGCATCTTTTGCGATAAAATGGCAACCACCAGATGGCCGTAGGAAAGGCGGAAGACGGATCAAGACTTGGAGGACTACATCCAGGGAAGACTCAATATTACATGACAAGAAGCTGAAACTGTCGTGACGGATCGTTCACGATGGAAAGCGTTCACCGCCCAATGTGCCTAGTCGCACGAATGGACTCAGACAACAAAAACAAGAGACATTGTTTGTAATGGTTCAGGGAAACACAGTCATTTTGAGCAACCCCGGCAACACGGTTTTAAAAATGAGTAAGATATCAGGTGACAGATGCTGTTTCTTTTAAAAAAGGAACTTAATTAAATGAACATTTAGAATTATAACCTATCTGTAAACCTCTTTTTTGTGTTCTGAACACAACTTCTTAACATGTCTTCTGTCAGATAATATGCAATGGAACAGGATGAAAATAATCTATTCGGACTATTAAAAAATGTGTAAATACATTCTGCTGAAAAAATTGTTCCCACTTATATTGCTGTGCAATGGTGTTTGCTAAAACAAAAAGTCAAGTTGGAGCAAGCAAAAAATAGATTAATTGTCATTAACACACAAAAAACAAACTTGCACTATGAATTGCCATTTGTATATATTCAAATTCTTTTTCCTTCACAACTGACCAGATTCTAACCCTTTCTTCTGAATGTTGCAGCAGAAATTGAGACTCTACTGACCTGGATATCAGAACATAGTTCCAATTTTCTATTTTGCAATTTTGGTCGGCCCATGCAAATTGTAGCCTTGGTTGTACGTTCCTAGTTGATAGAAGGGACACCCAGTCTGGTCTTCTGCTGATGTTGCCTGTCTGCTTCAAGGTTTGACTTGTGTGCATTTAGAAATGATCTTCTGAATACCATCATTGTAACGATTGGTTATTTTAGTGACTGTTGCCTTTGTAGCCGCTCGACCCCATCTGGATATTCTATACGTACTTCCGGCTCCAACAAGACATTTTTATTTGATATTTTCTCCTTAGACCATTCTCTGTAAACCCTAGATATAAAAATCCCAGTAGTTTCTAAAATATGCAATGCAGATTGTCTGGCACCAACAACCACGCCACAGTCAAGGTCACATAAATCTCCTTTTCCTCTAGTCTGATGCTCTATTTGGACCTCGGCAGGTCATCTTGACCATGTATAATGCATTTGGTTTCTATTACATGATTGGCTGATTTAGATATTTACGTTAACGAAGCGGTTGAGCATGTGTACTTAATTTAAATGGCTGGAGAGCATATACTGAACAGCCAAAACATAAAAATCACCTCATCCACTTATTAGGTACTCCTTGCTAGTACCAGGTTGGATCAGTTTTGTTTGCAGAACTGCCTTAATTCTGCTTGGCATTTGTTTTCCATGCCAAGGCTTTTCCGAGTGTTTGGACAGATGTCAAGCTGCACAAAATAAGGAATAGCTAAGGGTTGTGAAAGACAACAGGGCCATAATGTGACAGGGCATACAGACAGGAGTAAATACACCACAGAAAGAGGCTGAAACTTAACAGACTGTGGAGAGCAGATGGTCCTCATGCTTAAAGCAGCCTAAAGATGAAGAGAAATGAGCAACCAAGATGGAGACAGATGAGATAAAAGCATGCAGGCATTTTTAACAAGGTTTGAAAATAGCTGACAGACAGGAAGTCTGGAAAAAATGGCTGATGCATCACACTAGGTTGATTGTGATAAAAGAAGAATCTTTCAGGCTAAACAATGCTCATGCTGATCATATTTGTGGGTACGACTGTTTCAGAGTTTCACGTCTAACAATTACACACCAGCCATCAAGAAGTTTCCTTTTGACCACTGAGAGACAGAACCAGTTAGAAATCATAATATTCTTTGTTTAAAACTGTCCATGATATGTCACAAAGGCAGAATGGAAACCAATATGTGGTTTTCTGGAAAAGATTTTTCTTCAGGATGATCCACCATCGCTCAGAAAATTGATCTGTTTTCTTCCGCTCCAAATAGTCTGTATTGCATATAGCTGTTTGAACCTCACATCTTAAGTTTCTGGCAGCATGAACAAGGTGCTCATTCTTAGTGGGGAACCAAGGTTCATTTTCAGGGGCACTTTTCAAATTGCCTGGCCATCCTGGTTTGGCTGCAGAGCTGCATGCCATATGGATTTGTCATCTATTTGAGAGCAATCCACTCTCAGAGGATGATAATGGTTTCGTTCTTGGATGTTGACCAAACAGGTTCTGCATGCAGATTGCATTTCACCTGAGGGCCAATGATCAGCTCAGCATGCAGACTAGGTAAAGTCCCTCTAGAATTGACACTTGATATTCAAGCCTCTGATTGCAGCACTGAAAATCTAAAGCACTAAGTCACATTATATCTGTATCATCATCCAGTTGGTGAGTAAAGAAGCACTCCTACTTGTGATCGGTGAAGTGAAAAGAAAGAGCTACATAAGCTACCATAAGAGGTCCATAAAAGCTATGGAGATAGGTAGATGAGAAGGAAGAAAGAATGGCGTAGTTTGATTTAGAATGTGTGTAATTTGGGGTACCATTAGTGAACAGAGTGAAACAGAACTAACAAAGTGTGCAGAGAAACAGATGGACTATAGTCTGCAATTGCAGAACTACATAGTGCTTCTATATGGTACAATACGTGGATCTGATAAAATAGACAATGGGTGTGGAAACAAGCATATTTATTATATACTATTACATTATATTATATTATATTATATTATATAGAAAGAATTACTATTAAAGTAATCTTTTTCTTCATAGACCAACTTGACTAATTTTACTTCCCTTGCCTTACCCACTGTGTTCTCATTTAGGATTATCTGCCTTTATTTTCCATAGGTTCCTCCCTCCCTATTACATATTATCACTTCAATTGCTTGTTTCTTTGCTTTCTCAAACCGCTCTTCTCCTTATTTCATGCTCTCAGTTCCTTAGCCTCACAGAGGGACAACAATTACCCAACTTTCTGTTACCCTGACACATCAAAGGCATGGTAATGGTCAATGCCATTGTTCACCTTCATATGCCTTCAATCAGCCGTTTTTAATTGGGGCTTATTTACCCAAAGGCTTGTGGGAAATCTAAACATTTACATGTAGTCATGTAGCAGATGCCCTTATTACAGAGCACCTAAAAATGCACAGTTGAAGCTGCCTGATGCAATACCTCGATGATATATTAGCATCCATTACCAGTTCAGCTAGAGTCTAATGAGCAAGTTCTCAGTTTGACACCAAGGTCACATAATAAATACTAAGAACTTGAGAATAAGTTGCCAAAAAATGTAAGTACAACAGTAGTTCAAAGGAAGGAAGACACATGCTAGGTATTGTTTGAAGAAATTGATCTTCAGTCTTCTGCAGAAGGAACAGAGAGATTTTCTGACTGGTGTGGGCAGCTTATTTCACTAATGAGGAGCAAGTACACTGACACATCAAGATCTACCCTTGCAGGCAATACTTGATCACAGAGAAGGATGTACCCTGAAGATGAAGACCTAAGTTGGCGTGCAGGTGTGTACTTCTAAACCAAATGTGAATAATGTGAAACAGAACCTTTTGAGGTGAGAAGTTTTAAATTTAAGAGCAGGAGGCCAATCCAGATGAGTAAAAGAATGACATGAGACATTTATGGCAGGTTGCGAACCAGATGTGGTGCAGCTTTCTCAACGTACTATAGTGAAGCAATAGAAAACGTTGACAAAATCAATCCTGGAGCGTGTATGTGGGTCTGCAATATCTGGTGGTGGACGTGCTGAATTAGAAGACTGAGGCGTTGTCCAAAATCACACCGAGGCCGCGTGGGCCAGATGGACACTGAAACTGTTTATGTTGATTCAGAGATACAGTGTTGTTGTTCTTTGCCAGGAGGTAGATCAGTTTAGTTTTGTCCAGATTGAGTTTCAGATGGTGTTTTCTTTAATAGAAGTGTAATGTGTGCCATCTTGAAGAGAGAGCAACAAAGACAGGATGTCAGTTTTGCGTTGATCATTGCAGGGTTATGTTGCTGTTGATGGCAATCACCTGGAGAAATGTGACGGTACTGGATCCAGCAAACAGCTCACCAGATGTTTTATGGTCATTAGTGTCATCAGATCCTCAGTAATGTATAAGTATGGGTTTGCACCAGATCGACTATAGTTTTTCCAGAAGGATGGCTGGAAGGATGTTGGTTATATTTTTGTGCAACATGATGCATGAAATCTTCAGTGCTAAGAGATGGTGTACGTAGGTAGGATATGAGGAGGGCTGAGTAAGGATGAGAAGGAACAATTTCCTTGGATTTGATATGCATGATTTGATGCACATCAGTGAAAGAAAGCCATCTTGGCTGCATTGACCAAAGATGACAAAGAGACAAACAGCACTCAGTACTCAGCCTGGTCTGTCGATGAGTTGATTTTCTCTCAGCACTGTGAAGGCTGGGTTTATGAGACAGCAGAGTGTCAGTTAGCACTGAGAATGAACATCTCGTCGTCTCGATGACAAAGTGAGTCCAGAAACATGGAGAGGGTTTTGCAGAAAGGATCATCAGCAGTGTCTGAGTATGAAGGCAATAAAGATGAGAGGACAGTTGAGAAGAACGAGAGTTTCTTTTGATCATCAATATAGTTGAGGGACTGGAAGTGATGAAAGCAGGGGAAGGGGAAAAGACAAACACAAAGAGGCGTTACTGTCAACTTTGCTGGTCAGAGGTGCAGCTGGAACTTTTCTTATAACGGCCTCCTTTCCTCTTTAATAACTTTAAACTTAAAAGGCTTTTTTTCACTTCAGAGCTTAATGGTTGTGTGCTTTACACCACTTCAGCCAATGCTTCAAATTGTAATGTTAGTAAGTCAATGGAAAGTGCATGGTTGTATACTTATGCTATAGAACAGATATGATAGCAATGGCTAATTACTCACATGTTAAATAGAATGAAACTATACCCTGTCAGAAACCCAAGTATTAATAAAAATATTAATAATTTAACAAATCGAAACTAAACTGATCTGAAACTACAAAACAAACCAATTCATAGTAATTAATGAACTAAAAGCTTCTTTAATAAAGCTACCATGCTACACAGAGTATGGTACAAAGGTTATCTTTCACTGTATCTTTCTTAATAGCTGCGCTTGTTGACATGCCTTGTGTCAGTAGTATTCGGTCGACCAAGGTCTAAGATCTGCCGTGATTAAAAATGGTAAACAAGGCATGCTGTCCCTTTCTTCATCTCTCCCCTTTGCTCCCTCCATCTCGCCTAGTCTGCTCATAGTGTCTCAAATAAGCTATTAAAATCGATTCGCTCTGGTTTCAAAAGCTCTGTCCTCTGTTGTTGTGATCCAAAGCAGTCATGGCCAGACATGTACAATTTCTACCTCACCATCCGTCTAATGTGGTCACCGAAATAAGAACTGCAACATCAGTATATTAGGCTTTTTTTTATGAATCTCATTATCCCACGACCGAAATCCATGCCAAAGTAGGATGTCCAGTTATCATTAAAGTGCACACAGTCACAGTCCAAATTCAACTGGTCACATCTAGCCAGCAACAGAAAACCTAGCCAACATATTCTGATGCCTAATGTGTGAGGCTGCCATGTCGTGAAGCAGTGGCAGAAGCAGTGAGCATGTTTTCATCTGATAATGAATAAGCCATCCATAAGTCATTTGTACTCATTTTGTGCTTTGAACAGGATATGCATTTATGTATGGTGATGTGTCTTTTTAATGTACTTTATATGAACGTGAACGTGTTGTAAAAAAGTGTAAAATCATCAGAAACTTTGACAAAGACCTCCAAGTTTAGCCTGGTCTAAAGGCTGGGTATGGTAGGTGTCCCCATGCATGGCATACATTTACATTTGCTGGCCACTTTATTAGGTACACCTGTTCAACTGCTCCTTAACGCAAATAACCAATTATAGTAAGACATGGCAGGTAATCTATGGTCATGGTCGAGATGACCTGCTGAAAATTTGTTGCTCATGCGTCAAAATAGGGGAAAAAAGATGATTTAAGTGACTTTGAATGTGAGATAGTTGTTGGTGCTAAATAGGCTGATTTTCAGACACATTTCTTGGACACTTTGGGTCCTGTGATGCAAATTCAACATCTTTTAAACACCACAGCTTACCTGAGTAATGTTGCTGCTTTCATCTTCTGATGGCTAGCAGCAGGATAACGTGCCTCAAATCACTTCAAACTAATTATTTTAAACTGACAGGGCAATTGAATTCAAAAGGAGGTCCAGCACTGTACTAGGAAGGTGTAGCTTATAAAGTGACCAGTGAACGTAAGGCACAGTCAATACGCATAGGTAATATACAGTTGGCAAGTCATAAAACAGATGTGTTAATTAATTCTCTGTTATCTGAACTCAGTGTTTGTTAGTTGGTGATACAAAGCATTGTGGGGAAAGTTTGGAAAAAGTAATGTAGGGTAGATAAAAGGCAACCTCCTGTATGACTCAGACCATGACTGCCTGGTCATTTGAAGGTTACTGTTTGTGGCCATATGTGAGTCATTAGCATAGCAGTGAGAGATGGGTGCACTATGTCTGCTAAGGAGTTAGGGAGATTCAGTTAGATGGTAAGAAAACAATTCTATGACTGCAGGACTTTATTAAAGACCTTGTCAGAACAGCAAGGAAAATGATATTCATTTTCCCTGTGCATCTCTTACTTAGACTTAACTATTACATGTATTAACTGATACCAGTAAGATAGTATAGCAGGATATTGTGCAATCTCCATGTCAGATTACAAAATGAAGACTTTGCTAAAGGCAACTCCAAAGAAAATGACTAAGTTGTGTTTGCATCATCAATCTGCCAGCTCCACACACTAACATGGAGTCTCATAACAAAACCAAGCCCTGGGCATAGAGTAATGGGCAATGTTATGGCATAATGAAGCACGATCAAAACGGCTACACAGAGTTTGGAGTGATTGTGAGTAGATAAACAATGCAGATACAATGACATGGAAAAAGTTTGTGGTCATATGCAATGTTACTTGAAAATCTGTGAAATCTTTACAGTTTTCTATACTTCTGTGCATGTTAGCCATTTCCCCGAATGGGTGCTTTCCATCCCCAAGTATGTACAGATAACTAATCTAACTAACTGTAAGAAACATTGTATTATTAAGAAAAGTGTCCTAGACAGAAAACTGAAAAAAAAAAACATTTGATGTCTAACACTACAATACAATTATATTGAACGATTAAAATCATTCTAAAATCTAATTGTTCCATCTATGCCTTTTTCCATAAGAAATACTTAATATTTTACTTCAAAATGCAGGGATTTGTCGCAGTTTGGCCAATAGTTATTTTGATTATTCATTTTGTATTTCTTTTTTTAGAGGGTAAGTCAAAACACAGCCTTTCTTTCCGAAACAAAAGGGAAATATCTGAATAACATAGCAAATAAAGGGTTAGGGGGACTATATTTTATCCTAACATGGCCGCCGTCTTCAAAGCCACCATATTGGTTCGAGGGCAAGTTTTTTTTTTTCCAATGGAAAGTGGTCATGTAGCATATCAAAGAAAAACAGAATTGTCTAAGAAATCCACTGCCACAATCAATATCTATTTTGGTTCAAAAGCTATCAACACAGAAATGTGTTGTTCATCACAGGTAACTGAAGATGGAACCTGATGTCCCTGATGTCCGGGTAAAGCAGCTGCCGTATCATCATAGAGACTTAGAAAGACCACCCATTTCACACAGTACTGTTGCATCCCAAGAATGGATATCAACCTGTTTCTTTATGTGCTAGGTCTTGTCCCCATTCTGTCCCTGTTTCATCTATCAATAGAAAAAAGCATTCCGTCATCAACCCACAGGGTTTGCACTCTAAAGATGAGTTAATTCCTCTTGTTCCATGTGCACGGTCTGTGCGCACTATTCTGTGGGAACAATATGAATGTGCTTACATTATTTTTGATAGCAGTATTATAACTCTGATTTCTCTTGAAGGTCAAGTGGATTCAAAATGAAGAGCACTTAGTAGCAAAGCAACCCTGTTTGTAATGTGGTATGTGCCAGTGTGAGTGTGTGTTCATGTGTATGTGTCCGTGTTATTCGAGGTTGCACCTGTGGGCCATTAAAATTGACTGCTCAGAGATTTTAAGCCTCTATCTGTTTCTTCACATTCTCTCGTTCTCTGGCCCCTGCTTACACATTGGCTATAAAGAAACCAATTCCTACGAGCATTAACAGTGTACAACATCTGTCTGTCACTCTGTAGCTGCCACTGGTTCCTACACACAATTTCACATTCCCATCTGTCTTTTAAGTGTATGTGAAATATTTGTAAGGCAGAAGGTCATTCGAATGTCAGTAACGAATACAATTCCTTCTTACATCACTGAGTACGCTTACAGGAGCAAGATGGCTAACTACAGTTCTGTTTATATGATTTTATATCAGAAACAAAACCCATTATTTAAATGAAGACAAGAATATTTAGATAATGTGTTCACCGGACAGTTTTTGCAGGTATACTTTCTTATTTCTACACTCATTATCCATTTTATCAGTTCGACGTAGCATATGGCAGAACTTTGTAGCTCTACACTTACAGACTGTAGACCGTCTGTTTCTCTACATCCATTGTTAGTCCTATTTACTCTGTTCTCTAATGGACAGGTCTCCCACAGGACCAGCACAGATCAGGTACTATTTGGTTGGTGGAAAATTCTTAGCAGATCTGTGCTGCTGCTGTGGGGGACAACAAAGTATGTACAGTTATGGATAAACTGCAGTTATTAATTCTAGAACTACAAAGCCCATCTATATGGTAAGTGGAACCGACAAATTGGACAGTGATGCAGAAATAAGGTATACCTAAAAAAACTAGGGAATGTATGTTAACACTTTATATTCAGTAGACAGTAGACACCGGTGAGTGGACACTAGTGGCTAATGCTCCGTACCCAAGTTTTAACTCATTTGGAGTATTATAACTGAAAAATGAGTGCCTGTATTGGAAGCACACGAAAGCAGAAAGTGCCTTCTCAATAGATTTTCAATCAGAACAATCAGAACTACATGTCAGCAGCGTCACAAACTGTGTGATCTTGTTCATCATGTACAGTGAGGCAAGCGCAACACTTAAAGTTATTACAACAAAGTGGTTACCCAAGCCAAACCTGCTCTAGTTCTGGAGCTAATGTTATTTTGGTTCTATAAAAAGCTGTGCATTGATTTCCCCAACTCTAGGTTCTAAAGGACTTCAACAGTGAATCACAGGCAAAATATTGAAGGTCATAACTACTCAATTTGAAATACGCACATTGAGAAGTTGACAATAATGTTGTACTACAGTTTCTAGAGCTCTGTTTTGTTTCTCGTTCCCGTTGTCTACATACTGTGGTTCAAAAAGTCAGAAAGGTTCAAGTTTGGACCACATGTTTTGTACAGCCATCACATACCTTTCTCTGACACATACTGTGAAGTACTGCTGTTCGTAGTGGGGAAAATTAAAGCTCAAAAAGTCAAAGCTCAAAGGAGCTGGATGGGAGAGTAACAAGATGAACTTTCACATGCTGCTCTCTGAAATCAGTCTGAAAGGAAAGGTAAATTATAATGAGGGGGAAGTGTTTAAACGGAAGGCGGTGGAAAAAGGGGAAAAAAAGTGCTATTCTCATCTGCAATAGCTGTTCACACGTCTTACTCTGAAAAGACAATTAATGGTCACGTACTGTCTCATTAAGGACGTGCAGCGAACAGGCAGTGACCCACTTATGAATCTAAACCATTTCCATATTTTGATTTTGTTCTTGTGAAGTTCACGGCTCTTTAATGTCATGCAATCGGTTTCAGTCGGGACACTTGAGTGCTTCTATAGCCTGTGTGTGTGTGTGTATTATTTATCACCGTGATAAATCATAGTGAGAAAAACGAGCCACAGTGTTTGCTATAAGTTTCTGAGGTTAAGGTTTGGTGTGGGTTTTATTAGTTAGCCACAGCAGTGGACACAGCAAAGCAACTGCATTAGAGATGTTTATGATACACACTGCTTGTTTCTTGTAATAATTCCTCTGTTAAGATAATTTCTCACGATTTTATTTTATTCAATAGCACATTGCAATTTGCCTGTCTCAGTGGACTTTGAATGCAAAATACGTGTTCATGTGCTCTGGGGGTAAGATTCCTAGTTCCAGGAGGGAGGCATTGCCGAAAAAGTTAGGGAACCACTGAGCTACAGTAATACTAAGTAAATGGAAAGTCCTCATAGTGATAGGAAACGCATATCCATCCCTAATGGTATGTCTCTGTAAATATTGCTCATTCTCTCTGTTTCTATCCCACACACAATCATAAAATGTATCGGTTGGTGTAGACTGAGCTAACACTGGTTGGGTTGTAACTGGGCCTGCGGTATGGAGGATTTTCTTGGAAAGTGGTCCTGACCTGATTTGCAGTTAACCCTGGGTCAGTGTGCTTATGCTTCACTGGGCCAACCTCTGTAGCTATGCACTTAAAGAAGCTTATTCTCGAATGCACCTTCAGCTGTGCACACAAGATTTCAGACCGATTACTGGAAATCTTGCTAATGAGGTCTGGGACTGGTATGTGGAGGATTCTAAAGATGAAGTTCAGTAGAACAATACGTTATAAATCAGTGTGTTCTGGTGTTTGCAAAATCTTCATATGTTTATTTATGATGTATTTTCATTGGAAAAAAAGTCATTCCTGTTTACCCATAATCCTAGAATTTTAAAATAGGTGCAATGCGTACAACAACCTCTACATTAAATTTGAGAAAAGCAACAGTGATTTTTAAACAAAAAATCTACATGAAACTGGAAAGCATGGCTCCATCCTTTCTGGTATAAGTGGTCAAAACTGACGGTTGTGGTGTAATGATCTGAGAAATATTGTCTGGCCACAATTTGGGGCCCTTATTACCAATTGTATTAAGTATTGTTTTAGTGCCACAGCCTCCCTGCCTATTGTTGCTGACCAATGTCATACCTTTATGACTAAAGTGTACAAACTTTCTGATATTTATTTCTATAAGGTTTACATGGCTTGTCCCAATGTTTAAATAATCTTCAAGTGGTTTCTTGAACATGATAATGAGTTCACTGTACTCAAACTGCCCCGACAGTCACCAGATCTCAATCCTATAAAGCACCTTTGAATTGTGGTGGAACAGGAGAGTGGTGGGACTGTGGTGGCCTAGTGGGTAAGACACTGGGCTATGGACCAGAGGGTCCAGGGATCAAATCCCACCTATGCCAACAAGCTGTCACCTTGAGCAAGAATTAGCCTTAACCTTAACCCTTAACATTTTTGTAAGACTGTAATTAATTAATTGTAAGTGTGTAAGGAATCATGAATGTGCAGCTGACAAATCTGCAGAATGTGCTGAAGCTCTCATGGCAAAATGTCTAAGGAATCTTTCCATCACCTTGTTAAATCCATGTCATGACGAATGAATGGGGTACAACCCGATAATTTTTTTGTTTGTTCAGTGTGTGTTATATATGTGATGTATTTACTCATTTAAACAGGTCTTATTCACAAATGATAAGTGCAATTAGCTTTCATTCTTTATTAATTTATTTAGTGATATGATATTTGTGTAAATTTCTTTACTGGTCAATATTCAGCAGAGGATGGCAGCCTTCTGCATGTGCTTGTGCACCTGTGTTTGTGCATGTGTGTGTGGTATTTCCATGGTGTTTGGGGGGTCAATTGCATTGCAATTCAGTCCATGCAACTATCACCTCCATCTTATCTTAATATTCTAGTGCAGAGACACTCGCCCTAGAACAATCAACACGGTCAGTTGTGCAGAATTACAAAACTAAACTCATGCATTAGGTTCATCCCACAGGAAAGTCTGTTTGATAAGATCAGATTATTACTCTTGTGCTCCACTGCAGTACTTATCGATTTCAAAATAATAAGAAATGAAATTAGGACTTTAGTTATTTAGTTAATCGAATTTTCCATGAAAGGATTTCTGTGATATCGACATGTAATGTATTGATTTATCTTTTAGATGATAAAGTTTGGGAAAGCATTTTTTTTTGCTTTTTTTTAACGATTTTTCTGTAGTTTTTATGCTTGAGAAATGAGAAATTAATATAGTTAGTATCAATTAATATGATACTCAGTTTCATCCATTGTAAATGACATTTGTTTTTGTCCACTAAACCATATACCAAGGCTAATTCGTTTGTATTAACTTTATATTGCACAGTGGTTAAAGTTGATCCGCAGTTTCTGAAATCCTCAGACCAGCCTGTCAAACAACCATGCCATGTTCAAAGTCACTTATAACATTCTGATGCTTGGTTTGAATGTCTACATGCCTAAATGCATTGCATTGTTGTTGCCATATATTAGCATTAAGCAGCAGGGTGAGTCAAAAGTCACAGGACATGTTGTGTGCTGCTCATGGACGTTTCACAAATGCTGCCAAAAGCACTGTTGAGGTTTCTTCGTTCTTAGCGGTTTTCGGGGGATCACTACATGGCTTGACGTCTACAGTCCCAGTTTCTCAGAATTTGGCTATGAGGGATGCAACAGTGCTGTATGAAACTGGTGGTCTTTCTGGGCTACGATACGGCAGCTGCATTTCACGGATATCAGAATTCAGTCGATTCCATCTTCAGTTATCTCTGGCAAACAACACAATGTTTAACTTTGTGTTGAAAACTATTGAACAACGAGAGATATTGGAGTTTTGATAACGCCAATCGATTTCTGAGACAATTCTGGTCTTCTTAGATATGCTACATGAACAAATTTCCCCAAAAACTTCTTCTTGGTCCAATATGGCAACTATCAAGATGGCCAGGGCTAAAATATCCATACTTGCTATAACTACCATAGGGTCATAATGGCTTCATAAGATGTACAGAAGAAGAAAACTATATACCTAAGCAATACTTCTAATTAAACATTATCACTACATAACAGGATAATACACATTACCACCCTGCTGTGTGAAGACAATTTCTGTAAACATCAACATAATGATGTTAATATAATCATGAATGGGGTTAGATCCATCAGCTGTTTAGTACACCGTTAACAATATCGCACTAGGTGCAGCTGAGTAATTGCATCTGGTGCAATTTGGGTTAGTCTTTTTTATTATTACTGCTGCATTTAATGATGGCAATAGCAAGAAATGTGCTATTTGTACTAAGCTATTTTGTAACCTTTTGATGATTTTAACCCATACGTCTACCATTTGACACTGGTGCTGTTAACCTTTATAGATTTTCAGAATGATTTGGGTGCATGTGGTGCACGGGGTAATTGTATATACCCATTTCAATTAAGACCATCAGATTGAAAAATTTGTCTATATACAAACTGTTTGAGTGCCTTAAACCATTTCGCACCCTATTACTACACTTTTATATCTAGAGTGCTTAAAACATTTAAATACAGTATCATTTCTATCCAACAGTCATATGACGCTAAGACACGTTGTAACATGAACAAGAAACCAGAAAGCCTCTCTCTTGAGAGGAAACCTATATACTGCCCATTTGCGGGATTGCACAGTGTGCCCTGACCTTTCCGATGCCACTCAGTGAGCATGTCTCGACTGATTGAGGTCTTACACAAGAGTAGTTATATTTGCTCTGCCACAAACCTCCATCCCAATGTTTAAATTTCTCCTCCCACTGCTCTGCCATTATAAATTTATTTCTGTCATGTGCTATGAAATAGTCAAAGCATCTATTCTGCCCCAATTTAACTGTGATGTTTTTTCAAGGGTGTTTGTGAGATGTAAAATTAATATTTTTTTTGTTTTAAAACCTAAGGAAGGACAGGATTCTCTAGAAAACTTTAGAAAACTATCTAAAATTATGAGTTTATCTATACACTAGGCTATCTTAATCTGTAGTCTGATTGTTTGGCTTGTGTTTTAGCTTGCAATGTTCTCAGCGTTCACCTTTTGGTAATCAGAGGGACGAACATTTCTGGCATAGCTGTGTTTAACGGAAGCAAGGTCCTGACTCACCTGGACAGGGCTCTGAGCTCAGTCTCACCCAGTGACACTAACGTGGATTAATCTTAGAATGTTTTGCAATTGTACTAAAAAAGCACTCAAGTATTTACACGCTTTGCTACGAAATTTGAAATTTAGCTCTGGGAACACTGATTTATCTTGATCATCTTTTAGATGTTTCCGCACCTTTAGTTCAGTAAATTCAGTTCGCTGGAAAGATGCACCCCTGTCTATATAAGGTCTCATAGCAAACAATGAGTATCAGAGCAAAAAACCCTAGCTATGATGAGAAAAGAACTGCATGTAGAGCACAGATACAGGATTATGTGTAGTACCGGGTCTTGAGAAGGGTACACAAAGTTTTGCTGTTCCCAAACGCCCTGTATAATTGTTACATGGAAGAAGTTTGGAAGAACCAGGACTCTAACAAGAGCTGTTCGACCCACCAAACTAATTAATTGGGGTGGATGGTGACTAAGAAGCTAATGGCTGAGCGCCAAATATCCTGTGTGCAAATGGGAGAAAAATCCAGAAGGTCAACCATCGCTGTAGCACTCTACCATTCTGGGCTTTTGGGCAAAGTGGCCAGACAGAAGCATCTCCTCAGTAATATACACATAGAAGCCCATCGGGAATTTGCAAAAAAGCACCCAAATGACTATCTGCTCTGATGAAGCCAAGACTGAACTTTTTCCTGACCTTGATTCTAAGCATGATGTCTGCAGAAAACCAGGTGTGAAGCATGGTGGAGGCAGCATCATGATGTGGGGGTATTTATCGACAGCTAGGATAGGCAACATACGAGTGGCTTAGGGACAACGCTGTGGATCCGTGGATATCCTTGAGTGACCCAACCAGAGCTCAGACTTTAAATCAATAGCACATCTCTGTAGAAACCTGAAAATGGCTTTCTACCAACAGCGCCTATCCAACCTGACAGAGCTCAAGAGAAGATGCAGAGAAGAATGAAAGAAACTCCCCAAACCCAGATGTGCAAACCTTGTGGCAACATACCTAAGAAGAATGGAGGCTGTAATCGCTGCCAAAGGTGCTTGAACTGAGAAATGAGTAAAAGGGAAGATTTGGTTGACATTTCAAGTGCAGCCAAAAAGAAACAAAACCAATGCTTGAAGAGCTCAAAGCATAACTTGCATACATTTTCATGTTGAGTACTGTCCCGTACATCAGTGTTATTATATTATTATTTGTGAATATTTTATTGATGCCGTGACAAACACCGTAAAAGTTTAACAAACACCGGTGGATATGATGTACACTTTATTTTCATGTAGTGTAAAATAATCTGTTTTCTCATCATTTAGCTCGTCTCTTGTAGATGTGTGATGATGCTGCACCACACACACCCAAAGCCTTGTCATTTCAGCACTTCACACATTACTTCACACATTTAGTGCTGGCCAACATAAATCTGGCAGGTTTGAGCCTATTGAGAAGTTTACAACTAGTGCACACTGCAAGCAATTTGTGTTCTATTGAACATGGATGGCTTTTTGGTTATTATATGGCATTAAGTACAGTTGGAGTTTGGATTTTCTAAACCCCAGTCTTTAGCGTTCTTTCCTGTTCACGCTAGGATACATACACTTTGTAAGATTTATTCTGCTCCCTTCACAGTGCTACTCCCTCCTTTCACACTGAGCCAGGTATCATTCAACGAAATGTCTGGGCCTGAGTGTAGGCGATTAAGTCTAAGGTAGTAAAGCAGTAGTACCTGTACCTCATACCAGATGCAACGCTTCGGATGTAGAGTTTTGGAAATGAGTATGTCAGTCCTCTGAGAACTGTTCATGAAATATGGATCCTATTTGCATGTAGTGTACAGTAGTCAGCGTTTTTGTGTAAAGCCATGGGAAGTAGCTGAGAGGAGGATTAATAAAGCCCCTGGAGACTTATATGACATATGGACATGGCTGAAATGTCAGGCCTTGGGGGACGCTTTTGTGACTATGGTATGACAAGTGTGACCAAGATACCAAGACAGTTGACAATAGTTGACAGTTTTGGACATTTAGGTATTATTATTGGTCCCCCGATTTTCAGTTGACTGAAAAGGACGTTGACAGGATATTACCATAGTCACAAAGTATTTTTTTTCTATTGTCATGTAAATGTAAAGTGTATTTTCAGATAAATTCTGAATGAAAACAAAACCTTAATGAGTCACGCTACTTAAGAGGGTAGTGTGATCTGATCTGACACTTCTGTTTGACACAAGCTAAAAATGCAAGCCAAAAATTGAGAGACAGTAGAAGAAGTTAAACGTCTTTAAAAATAAGATTTCTTTTTAAAGAGTTAAAATGAATGTTTTTTTTTTTATTTCTTTTTTAATATCATTCCGTTTT
Organism: Parotocinclus haroldoi; assembly: GCA_034779995.1. Taxonomy (NCBI): domain Eukaryota; kingdom Metazoa; phylum Chordata; class Actinopteri; order Siluriformes; family Loricariidae; genus Parotocinclus; species Parotocinclus haroldoi. Next base: position 12,217 of record JAUZST010029421.1, on the reverse strand, counting down.
TTCTCAGTCATTAAAAAACAGATGCTGGTTGGATGAATGTTAAGCAGCACATACCTGTATATATGTAATGTGAGACATAGAGAGAGTAAAGCTTCACTCAGACCACATGCAATCATGCTAAACAGAATGTCTGCCATGTTAGGCAGGAAGCAGAGATGAATTGGAAACAAACGGGAGCACGTTCGAAATGTGGCACCTACCTTAACAACTGTGTTGTTGTTGACATTGAAGTCGTACTGTAATATATTGGCTCGCCGGTGTTGCAGATACTCTGACTGAACTGAACTAGCTCTTGTTAGCTCCTGACATGCTTTTTAGCCTTGTGGTTGGCCGGATTTCATTTATTCATTCATTATCTACCGCTTAATCCATATGGGGTCGCGGGCCAGCCGGTGCCCACCCGGCAACTCTAGGCGTAAGGGCAGGAACAACCCTAGATGGAGCACCAATCTATCATAGGGGACACACACACACACAGTCACGCACACAGTCACACATTTAAGACCAGTTTAGAGACCCCAGTTAACCTAACACGCATGTCTTTAGACTGTGGGAGGAAACCAGAGTAATGTAAGTAAACCCATGCAGACACGGTGAGGACATGCAGACTCCACACAGAAAGGGATTGAACGTAGGACCTCCCTGGGATTGAACCTAGGACCTTCTTGCTGGTAGGCAAAGAATTCAAGAAGGTAAAATTTGTTAGAATATGAGACTTGGGAGCTAACAAATGGCTTATCAGTAGTAACTTCAAACATGTTCCAAAATATCAAAACCTTAATAACTGTACAAACTGGACTAAAACAAAAAGGGAATAAACCATAAACAGTTATTAAAGTGATCAAACAAAACAGATACCAATTCCTAATATATAAGATAATTAAAATACAATGTATAATTGTAATCTGTACCTGTGGATAAAATCAAATGCATATGCTTAAGAAGTTGTGTGTGGGTGTGTGTGTGTCTGTGTGTGTGTGTGTGTGGGGGGGGTGTTCATTACTGCTTTCCTGACAGAGCAGAAATGGCAAGTTTAGCTCTGGCAAGCTGTGATTGGAGGGAAACTGTGATCACAGGATGATGGGGTGGGAAGAATTTGTTCTTCTCACGTTCAATTAGGCCTGACAAGAATTAAGAACGCTGAAAAAGGAGCTAATGAGAAAAGGGAGGAGTGATCATCAACGGTGCAGAAAGTTAGGCTACATCCTGTTCTTCGCATAATCTCAGCCCTTCTTTGTTTAGATTTCTTATCTTGTTTTTACACCCATTATAAATGCTGAAGCAAGAACATTATTTTTCTCATTTTAATACTGATGAGTGATGGTTTCATAGTGGAGCTTGAAATTGAAAAAGACAAAACTGAAGTGCCCAGAGTAAACCCTCGCAGACACGGGAGGAGGCGGTGCTACCCACCGCTACCCACCGAAACCCTGTGCTGCCCCTTAATACCTTTAATTGAAACTGAATTGATAACCTAAATTAATACACTTGTTATGGAAATACACAGGTTCTTGGTTTATCAATAGCTTCTGAGGAAGAGAAAACAGCCATCTCACTTTAATGATGTCATGACTGCAAAGGTGGTGTTAACTCAGTGTTCCTGGAAACAGCCACAATCATGCATTGGAGTTTTGCTAACAAGGTTTAATTAAGCTAGAAATAGAGAAGCAAGGTCAGACCATGGCATTTTCCTCTGTCCAAGACCAGTACTGAGGTCAATCCTTTCCATGACACAAATTAAGTCTGGTGAACATATTTTTTGACACATCCGCCTGCTTCTGTAATATACTTAAATATGATGCAGCTTTTAGCCATTAACGGTCATCAATAATTAATTGGGATTCGTTTACAATAGTTTGGATTAGGCACAATAGTAACCAATCTATTACCAAAGAGGTATGCTAGAGGAGACCCTTTTTGGAGACAGTTGTGTGTGTGTGTGTGGGTGTAGGTGTAGGTTCTTTCACACACTCTTGTGGCAAACCCCAGTGTATAATTAGACCACACCTGTAATCCTTTACATATTTACGTGTGATACAGCTGTGTGACTTATCCGACATTTCTATATTGGTGCTTTTTTATAAGTGGAATACCTGGGTAGATGGCTTATTGACCTTGTAGCACTTCAATTGCTATTCATTATAGAAGGTTAATGGTTCGAATAGTGGGTTGTGGAATTAAAATACCTATGTGCTATTTGAATAATATTTTAAGTTTGGAGAGATGAAACGTATTTATGTGTTATTCATTACTGTACGCCTACAAAAAAAACACTTTATTACTTTTTTTAAATCCACATATTTTGTGTAAAAATGTCAGGTTCTTGAATTAGGTTTGACCAATTAAAGTCCATGTTTGGCAAAATATAGACATACATAGGGCGAGTCAAAAGACATAGGAGATGTCGTGTGCTGCATTGTGTACTTAATACGAAGGCTGCCAAAATCCGTTGAGGTTCCTTTGTCGGTCTTTGACCGAACACTAAGTGACTTGTTGTCCACAGTACCGGTTTCCTGGAAATTTGGCTATGAGGGATGCAACAGTGCTGTGTGAAATTGCCGGTCTTTTAGGTTGTTGGTTGTTGATGTCTGTGGCTATGATACGGCAGCTGCATTCCCTGGACATCAGAATCGTCAATTCCATCTTCAGTTACCTGTGATGAACAACAAAATCTTTGAAATTTCTGTGTTCATAACTTTTCATCCACAAGAAATATTGCAAATCCGATCAAATCAGCAATCTGAGAAAATTCTGGTCTTCTTTGAAATGCTACATGACCACCTTCCCATTAGAAAAAACTTGCCCTGGATCTACTATGACGGTTTGTCATGTTCCAGACATAGCCAAAAAGATAGGCCCCATTACTTGCTGGGGTATTCAGATAAGTAATTTCCCTTTTAATTCTGAAATTAAAAGGGTTTCATGTGATTTTGACTCACCCTGTTTCACTCCTAAAGCTCCTAAAGGAAGTTCTTAATTGCTTTGCCAAGAACTACTGGTAAAGCAGAGGAACTAATTGTACATCATGAAATTCTAGAGCCCCCATGCATTACAAAAGTAAAGTGTTTTTTACAGTCACAACCTGAAAAAGCTCATGCACTCCATACACTGATTAAGCATTTATATCTTGAGCTACGAATGATACTGTAGTATGTATCTTTATGTAAGTTGTCAAATAAGATAGCTAATCTCTGACCCTAATCTGAATGCATATCCATATCTACAAACCATTGGTAGTTATGAAAATACATCAAAATCCATTTTATTGTTTCTGTGTTTTGGGCATTTATCATTAAACGAAAAACCATAGACAACAGTTGCACGTACAATGAAGAAACCAGACACTTGTCATATATGCTTCTAAACAGCTTTAAGACAGCCTCCTTGACAGCCTTAATGCTGTCACAAAGCTGACTGCTTTCAGTAAATATCTACAAAATATTTAATCAGGCAATTACTTCTGTAGAACCTTAATCAGTAATTAGAAGCCCAAGCATATGCAAATATACGAATCAGAGAGGAGCAGGCTGGATGGCCTTCAGTGAAATGCATGACAGGTTTTCTGATAGAGCGCTCTCTGTGAAGAAGACGACAGCTGTCGGAGAGTGAACAGGAATGCTGGCAGGCAGTCCTCCATAAACTGCTCTGTTATAATGAATAAGAGCCAAATATAGTAGAAAACATATGTTTATTGTGAATATTTGAACGTGTAATTGTTTAAACTACACTGAGTAATGCAGTATCCATCAATATGAACATATAAATAGGCAAAATATGCAGCTTGAAAATTTGCAACAGCAAAGACCTGCAATACATTTTCGAAATTTTACACAAGTGCTTATGGTGCCTATTGGATGCTTTAAAGCTGGGAGCAAGTACAGTATTTCAGAAAAGTGAGTTCACCTCTCTCTCACCCTTTTGTAACTATTTAATTAGTATTTTTTCATTGGACAACACTGAAGATGACACTTTGATACAATGTAAAGTTGTCAGTCTACGGCTTGTATAACAGTGTGAATTTGCTGTGCCCTCAAAATAACTCAACACACAGACATTAATGTCTAAACTGCTGGCAACAAGAGCGAGTACATCCATAAGTGAAAACGAACAAATTGTGCCCAAATAGCCATTTTTCTTCCCCTGTATCATGTGACTCGTTAGTGTTACAAGGTCTGAGGTAGGAATGGGGAGCAGGTGTGTTATTACTCTCACACTCTCTAATACTGGTCACTGTGGCACCTCGAAGAACTCTCTGAGGATGTGAAAAAAAAACTGTTGCTCTACATAATGATGGCTAAGGCTAGAAGATTGTCAACACCCTGAAAGTGAGTTGCAGCACAGTGGCCAAGACTGCACAGCGGTTTAACAGGACGGGTTCTACACAGAACATGGTCGACTAAAGAAAATGCAAATCCTCAGTGTCATATCCAGAGGTTGTCTTTTGAAATACAACTCCAGGTACAAAGCTGGGACGTTGTGTAAAACATACATGAAAACAATTAATACCGCAGTTACTTTTGATGATCAGTTTTTGGTTCCTGCTTTCAACAAGACAGGATATCAACATTCTGTCTTGCTGTCCTAAAACAAAGTTCACAGAAAATTGGTTTGGCAACTTTGGTTGAGAACTTGGCTTGTCTGCACATGCACTTGACCTCCACTCCATCCGAAACTTGAAAATAGTTTTTTTGGCTTAATGTTTAACATTAGAATCTGACCTTATAGTCATATATATATAGATGTTCCAAAATCTAGTGTAAAGCCCTTTTTTTAAGAACAAAGGCTGTTATAGCCATACTAATACCAATGTTTTCTTTGTATCTTATAACTGAACTTCTACAGTAAGTAAGAGGTATTAGAATGGATGAAATACTCAGACTTTCGAAGCATGTTGTTCTGTATCGGCACATGCAGTCAAAGAAAACTTACACTAACTACTGACTGATGGCAAACGTTCACGTTTTTCCCATGTGCGCATAGGTATTTCAATTTTCTCCCACATTCCTAAGACAAAGGCATTATATTAACTGGTCACTCTAAATTGCCCAAAGTGTTGCATCAGCATTAATGGTTATTCACAACAGGAGAAAGATTATATGTATTCTAAACAAATAATTCAATTCCTATATCAGACATCTATTTATACTAGACCAGAAACAGGATTAAGGGTCACAATTGCTTGCCAATCAGCCATAACTGTGATAAAAAATAAGCCTGTTAAACACCAAATAGATGAAGCCATTTAGCATTAAATGGGTGTGACTATGCAATGGAAAAGATATGAAGAACAAATGAACACTAAACTTATGAACTGCATTCATTTTGTTTACGCTAACATAACTTTGCAAGTTTAACGAATGCCTTAGTTTTAGTAGTCTAACATGCAGATTTAGTGGCTAGCCAAAATATAAAACTATGATCTGTCATCACCTTGTCTGGAGCATGGCTGACTTTCTTCTAAATATTTGCAGATGTCCATAAAGCCATGCGAGAAAACTGAAAGAATCTGGTTCTGACTGAAAACGTTAGCCTTTCAAGCTTTTGGAAAGATGCATTATAGGAAACGCAGTTCCTGTAGTGAATTTGAGTGCCATGTCCTTTGTCCTGCTCAAAAGACTGACTTTTTTGCCATCAAGATTTCAGCAGTGCACAACAACAAGGGAACTGATGATTCCCCTGTTCTAAACTAAACTGTAAGAAAAGCCTGATCCAGGTCATTTTAGTGACAAGTGTAGAGAGCATCTTAATGCAAAAGATTTTCGGATGTGCCCAAATCTTCTATTAGCTCTATACAATGATACCGCAGAATTAGGAGATTGTATTATTCGGTACTTCTTTCAGGCTCAGCATTTTGGCATTGCTGTAAAGCATGTTTTGTGTTGTGGGGGGAATTTATGAAGCGTCTGATCTCTGGTGACAGCACTGTTGATTTGAAGTTTGAGAGCTCGTTTTATTTTTTACCGAAATGAAACGTAAAAGGTACATTAACACTGCACCTGACCCTGTAATGATCTGGACAGAGATGAACTGTGCTGATAGCTCCTCTGTGTCAGAATCTATTTTTGACTTCATATGTGGTAAATTAGACGGGTGAAGGGATGGTTTCTTAGATGAGATGTTTCACTCCTTCAGTCCCTTAACGTTTTAAAATGCAACACACTCAAAACTTCAAAAGCTCTCTGTGTCTGTGTCATGTTTCCACTATTGCTTAAACATTTACCACTAATGCACATGCGCTCATTTTTTACTATAACTGCCTGTTTCTCCCTGGCTCTGGTCTGAAGTGAAAATATTGTCAGACCTTTGATGAATGTCTACAGCTGAAGTCTCCTGTTCAGAACCACATTGTGCCATATATGGTTTTAAACTCACTCGTCATAAAGCAAGACGCTGTTTATTTCTAATCTGTGTAGAAATCTGATATCTCCCACATGGCAGTAAATCCATATGGGAGTAAATCCATACTCAAGTTTGTTTTTCAATCTCAGTCTGAAAATGCATTTCTCATGAAGACATTGTAGACAAATACACCAAACCATTTTGGTAGACACCCCAAAGTGTATTTGCACCCCAATTTGCTGAGTAAATGAGAGTAAATGAGGCCACTTCCTTAACTCTCTTGAGCATGGAGTTCACTAGAGCATCACAGACTGCTCTTCCTCTTCCACTTCTTCATGATGACATCCTGGTGCTGGTGGATGTTAGAGACCTTGCGCTCCTCCACAGATGCACAATATGGCTTAGGTCTGGATAAAAGAGAGAAAGTCAGTGGTCCTGCTTGGGGTCGTTATCATGTTGGAATACTGTCCCTTGGCCCAGTTTCCAAAGGGAGGGGATCATGCTCTGCTTCGGTATGTCACACTACATGTTGGCATTCATAGTTCCTTCAACAACTGTAGCTCCCTACAGCCGGCAGCACTTATCCACCCCAACCTCCAGACATTCCCCCTACCATGCTTGAATGTAGACAAGACACACTTGTCTTTGTACTCTTCACCTGGTTGCCGCCACACACGCCTGACCATCTGAACCAAATAATTATATTTTAGTCTTATCAGACCACAGGACATGGTTCCAGTAGTCCATGTCCTTAGTCTGCTGGTCTTCAGGAAACTTTGGTCGACCATGGTGAGGCTTATTCTGAGTTGAACCTATCCTCTTATACAAGCTTGTCCACCATGCTACAGCTCACTTACTTCTTATAGCCTAGATCATCTTTATATACAGCAACAATTTTTTGTTCAGATTCTCAAAGAGTTAATAACACCAAATTTAACACACCTGCTCCACATTCACACCTGAGACCTTGTAACACTAACGAGCCTCATGATACCGAAGAGGGAAAATAGCTAATTGGGGACAATTTGGCCATTTTCACGTAGGGGTGCCCTCACTTTTGTGGCCAGCAGTTCAGATATTGTGCGTTGAGTTATTTTGAGGCCCCTGTAAATTTACACTGTTACACAAGCTGTAGACTGACTAATTTACATTGTGTCAAAGTTTCATATCTTCAGTGTTGTCACACACGAAGCTATACTAAAACAGTTACAAACATTTGTGGCGTGTACTCACTTTTTGTGAGATATTGTAGATTAATAAATCATTGCTGTGGCTTCATCTTTGCCTATGTTGGCAGCTATGGAACAAACAGCAGCAGGAGTCTGCTTTGAAACTTTGTGATTGTTTGATCATTTTTGCTTTCCATTGTTTTTCCTGTCACTCCAGTATTCATTTCTATCACCTTGGAAGGAACAAAGTATACTGGTAAATATTGCAGGAGGGTGAACCGCTGGTTGATTTAACGTCTACTAAGCACCTTAGCAGACAAAACTCACGATGAAGAAAGCAGACCGCGGTTCATGTGTGTGAGAAAGAAAGAGTCAATATAAACAAATGAGAACCGGTTTGCCTACACACTTGTACATAACAAATGATCTGACAAAGCATGCGACCCAAAATTCAGGCATGGTTTGAGTGATGTGTGTTACTCCATAACCTCATTTTCACACAGTAAGGTGTGCAAGGTGCACAGTTTTGACAGAGAACAGAGCACGTGTGTGTCGGATAAATGAAAGTCTTCCTGGCACTTCTCCTTGTCTCCTGGAAAGACAGGGTTTAGGTCATGATTGCTGCCCACACATAAACCAGGAAAGCGATACACTAGAAGAAGACTTATTATAGATGTAAATGGAAAGTCTTGGCAGAAGGTACGGAATGCATGCATGATGCATATCTGGAATAAATTGAACTCTATATATTTATATATCCACATGCTGTATATCCTCCTTTTTTCTGTGTTAAGCTCTATCACCAGGAACGGTCTTTGGTCTATTCTCAGAGATGAAAGCAATGTCATACTTATTTTGAAGTGATTTGAAAAAATGCATACTTGTGCAAAATGCATGCAAAAGGCTAACATCAGCTGGAGCAGTACATAATAGAGATATTGACATGCAAAATCATATGAATAAATGCTTTACAATTTTGTGGAATGCTCTGCGAACGTCTTGCTACTTTCTTTTGTCCAGATGTTTTTTTTCTTCTCAGAAATGTTTTTCAAGCTTCCGCGTGCCTAAATAACATCATAAGCAATAGTTCTGAAGTAAAGTAAATGAAAAAATGAGATTGCTAAATAATGAGAATGCTAAAGATCCAAAGATTCTAAATGAGAGCACACTTCTGAATATGGAGCCTGATCGTTGGGTTGTTGGAAATAAAAAGTAGTGTCGATTTAGTTTGCCGTGTACATCTGTGGAAAATACACAACGTCGACAACAACCAAATGGAAATTTAACATTGATATGAAATGTCTTTCTGTCTGACTCATTGTGTGTGTGTGACAGTACAAGCACATTGTGCAGTCTTATTTCCCAAATTATATAACCATTAAGACAAACGCAAAAACAGATGGGTTGTTTCACTCATTTGTTTCACTGATTTGATTTACTTATTGTAAATTAGCCTGGAAATTTTTATCGATCTCGTATTTCATGCATGAAACCACATAATAAGTCAGTCTCAGGCTTTTTACATAGTGTTTCATTTTCAACAAAACTACATTCAAACACATTTTTTTAAACGTCTGTTGTTTTAGCCAGCATTTACAAAAATGCTAAGTGAGGATGAAATAGATGAGATCACACACTGTACTGGATAACGTAAAAAAAAAAAAAATGCACCAGTGAATTGAGACAATAATCTGTTAGCCTTCTTGAGTCAATCAGTGACTACAAAAATGCTACATGGCTGAACATGCTTATAGCAACTGTTGTGCAAACAAAGCATTTCAAACAATCAGAACTATAAGCTGGCTTTCCAAATGCAGAACAGTGTTTAGAAAGACAACATTCAGAGGGACGCTCTATAGAGGTAAACATTCTCCAACACCTTCACATATGGAGATTTGCTGCAGCAAATGCTGAAGAAGATACAAAGAAGTAGCATTCTGAAGGTCAAAAAATCTCCCAGTCTACATATAGTAACATCCTCTATGGCAGCAAACTATTTGAAAGGTGTGCCAGGAGATATGGAAAAAATATTTTATCAAACCTCAAATTTTTAGATTGAGATTTGCTAAGGCAAACAATATGAGATATGTAAAAAGGAGGTCTAAATTGAGATCTACAACCTGGAGTTTGTTAGAATACATCATGGATTCCAGGACACAGTAGATTTATTTATTTATTGTCATGCCAGCGTTTAGGGTTATGTTAAGTTATAACTGGTTTCCTCAAGCACACTAACACTGCGGAAAAAAACAGTTAACACTAGAAAGACTGGAATTGTGAGATCCTACACAATTTATCTCACGTTCCAACTTGGTATGCATCATAAATGAATTTATGAAGAAAAATGGACAGCGTTTTCAGTACATATATAGTAGTAACTGAGTGCATAGATACTTGGGGTGATGTCTCTTTGCAAGCCAAATGCACATATCACAGCTGCTCTGTGTTTGAAAAAATGTCTATGGAAATGGCCGAATGTGACCACATGTGGACGTGGCTGCAGCATCAAAAGAAATAAAAAGCATATAAAAAAAACAAGGACGCATAATCAAAGAAAAAATTCGTGATGGAATAGCATGCCTTTTTTAACATGACCATTAAAAAAGATGCCCGTTACTGCTGACTTCAGTTTGATTGTTTTCCTCTGGATGAGCGGGTTAAGCTTTGATCTTTTGTGCATGCGTGTCAGTTTATACTCATGGACTGCTCAAGTGGATGTCTGATAAAGGTTCAATTAAAAATGTCAGATGTGGTGAAAAAAATTGTTTACAAAGCAGACAGATTTCAGTCCCTTTGCCTGCTTTGTTAATTAAACAGAAAGTCCATAAATGTTCAACTTTACTAAGAGCTAACAGTATTATTTTCCTCTAAGTATTGTATTTAAACTGTACATCAAAAGATAAATAGCAAAAATATGTCGAACACAGTTACCAATAATTCTTTTTTGTAATTGTATATCTGCATATATTCCTCTTCTACATACTTTTTCAATAATGGATGACTTAGAGAAAGATAGATACATCGGTTCTCATCTGTTCTCTCTAACCTAACAGAGTATAAGGAACTGGGGATGGAAAAGACAGTTTAGCTTCTACAATGGCAAAGACTAAGAAGTCTCTTTTTTAATTCCTGCTAATGAAGAACAAGGTCTACAGTTAGCACGCTCATTATATTATTTTAACTCAAGTATGATGGGTCACATTTTAATGCACTCATCAGGAACATTTGAAAATGTCAGCTAAACTGACACAGGGCTTTAAGCAGAGATGGGTAATAACTTTGCAGTTAAAAGTATGAACAGTGCGACTTATCCAGTCGTTTCTATAGACAGATTTATACTTTCTGTACAGTCATGTTCTTTACTTATATATGTATAAAAAACACAAATGGTTTTCTACTGGGCATGTAGTGCACTATGCATTGCATTAGTGCCCTCTAAACGCCATTATGTTATCTCCTGTAGAGAACATACAGTGGGGGGGCAAACAACTGAGAGCGCTAGTGAAAATGTTTGTTTAGATCTTTGTGGAATGGGATTCATACTGTTCAGGATAATGGCCTAAAACAAATAAAATATTTGCAACTACTGAAAACAAAGAAGATCAATGAGGTTGGAATAGAAAACAATCAGTTAAAAATCCAGTATTTAACTAATACTCCTGGTATGCTGAGGTGTACTTCCTCAACATGTACACTTTCATATTCAGTGTTTTTAAACATGGCAAGGTAAGAGCAGAGAGGCATTTTGACTGATGGTTGCGTGCATGACGTACATACAGTATCAACATACAGTATCGTTTACATACAGTCTCACAGTACACCATTCACATTTTTGTAACTATATTACAACCCCAATTCCAATGAAGTTGGGATGTTGTGTAAAACAAATAAACAAACACAGAATACGGTGATTCGCAAATCCTCTTCAACCCATATTCAATTAAACACGGTACAAAGACAAAGATGATGTTCTAAGAGTCGCAATCCTGCTCAATAATGCCACTCTGACTTATTCAAGAGTTACGTCGTTCCACACAACGCACAATCTAGCAACTATGCCAGCTGTAACCAAGCAGCAATGTTATAATTATACACACAGTCTATTCATAAAACACTACCAAAATGTATTGTTCTGAGTTTAGAAAATCTACTGACTTTAAAAGCATTTGTTTCCAATAACCAGTGAGCCAAAGTTTGTCACCAGTACAAACGAGCATTTCGATGTGCTGGAAATGGAGAGAAATTTTAGTACGGTAAATCAAATGTATTGGATTCTTAATGTTTCCATTGAAAAATGTAAATGGAGAATTAAACATGATTAGAAGCTTTGTTAGTTATATTACCTCCCTTCTTTATTTTCCTCACAACACTGACATACATTGTTGTTGTTTGCTGGTGTAAGTTCTGCGTTGTTCCTTAAGCATGATCCACATCTATTACTTCTATTTACATTCTATTTATTGAATATAAAAATATAAATCAAGACGTAAATGTATTGATATAATCTGATCTACATAGACTATTGAACACACATATGAATATGTAGTGCTTGGTTACTTATAGGCATATGTTTGTACATTCATGTGTAAGACTATGTAGTTACAATATATGCACATGTATCAACGTCCATTGCAGCATATGACCATCAACAAGCCCGCAACTCCTGTGGCTAAAATTTACTGGCGGTAAATATCAAACTGTGAAAAGTG
>JAUZST010029400.1:0-29601 GCA_034779995.1 Parotocinclus haroldoi | reverse complement strand
CACACACACACACACACACACACACACACACACACACACACACACACACACACACACACACACACACACAAAAAAAATCGCTCAGAGATAGAAATGTGAAAAAAACTTGGGATTCTCAGGCAAATAGATATGATTACATGGTGTGGTCTGATTAGACACTGGGCTTTGCAACATGAGGACATAAAATCTTCTCCCGCTGCCACTACTTTTCAGTACTGTACTTCTTGATGAGAGATTGTTGACTGCCAGAGATGCCTCTTCAAAGACATTTTGCCCAGTTGACAGACTTTGAGAAGGGCACATCACTGGACTGAGAGAAGCAGGATGTTCATTCTGACAAATTGTTTACTTTCTAGACCCTTTTCCCCTAGCTGTTAGGAGATGTTGGAAGCACTGGTTCCATGAGGGCATGGTCACAGTGAGGAGGCTCTAGACAGCCCAGACACTCCACCAGTACAGAGGATCACTTGATGCGCTGACAAGCACAAGCAGCTACCACAGTTTCACTGTGCACCATCCAGCACAGATAGCACCTTCACTACCTGGACCACATCCAGGCGCTTAGCAGATGGATTTTTTTCCCATGGCTACTCGCCTTCCTTTCTATTGTACAGTTTTTCCCATCACTTACATACAGTATATCAACATTACATTCATACCATACCTCCTTATTGGTGAGCTATTTGTGTTTGTCAATTAGTTTATTTGTGACATGCATGTAAATTAGATCCAAGGTAGTGTGTAGTCATTTAAATACAAAGGAACCACCTCTGTGTGCATTTCTGTATTAATTACTCATTAAGTCTAGTCCGTTAAACATGCAATTGTGACTAAGTGACTTTGTAACAAGTAAAGACTGGTGTTGGGATTAAATAGCATGCCGGTGACAAGGAACTGTTCATGGACACAAGTCATCTACTGAATGAAAGGCTTGGTAGGGGGCATGAATAAATGAGAGAGTGTTATCCAGGCCACTGAATGAGGGAGCAAGCATCAAGCATCAAGCATACATACCTGTACTACTGATGGAAAACCTCCAGTACTGGGCTGAATTTGAAAATAACATACTGTTCTACATGCCCATCAAACATGTCTGTGCAAACTCTGCAGCAGGCACAAGTTAAGCCCTAGCTAAAAGCACATACTGGTTTAAGCTGGTCAGGATGTCATATCATTTTCTGTTTCCTCATTAGTGTTAAGCATCAACTGCCAGTATGGAATTCAGTGCACCGTATCATTACCGCCTAGAGAGAGTAACCCTGCTTATGCTTTTCTTTGTATGTTCTGCAAACAAACTACAGTTTTGTCTCTCTTTGGCTTCATGTGTTGACTATCCATGTACCAACCAGCTGGAAACTGGCCTTTTTTAGAGATTTAAAGCGAAGATAACCTCCATTCAGATGGCTGTTCTCAAAATATTTAATATGGCTTCATAACAATTTACCTTAAAGCTAAGTTGATACATAGACAACACAGCAAATTAGAGTTAGTTTCCATACACATTGTATAGCCATCTCCAGAGTCGTCACTAGACTGCTTGTTGGGGTACACGCAGAAATTAGAGGGGCACAGCTGTACCACCCTGCTTGCCAATCAGTCGTAGGGACTGTGAATAAAAATAAGCTTGTTAAATACCTAACAGATAAAGTGATTTAAAGAATTTACATGATGCTCTTATCTGGAGCAACTTATAATCTTAATAATCGCAAACAGTAGCAGCTTGAAAGAGGTATGATTTGAACCATGTATATTCTGACCCATAGTCTAGCACCTTAACTGCTAAGATACCACAGTCCTGATAATTTAATTAATTGCATTAACTAAACATAGAAATATGAAGTATTATAATTTTGCCTTTTTTTAAAAACATTTGGGGATATCCATTACCCCTCGAGAAAAAATCAACAACCAGCTTTGGCTAAAAGCATTGGTCTTTCAAGCTTTTGGAAAGATGTTAAAGCATTATGGCAAATGTAGCTCCTGTAGTGAGTGTGCCACAACCTGTAGATCTGCTCAGAAATCCAGGATAGAGTTGCCTTTTTTACTCCCGTAATTTTAGTGGGGCACAGCAACATTTTAATGTGGGATAGACCCTAGTAAAATAGGTCTGATGATGCCACTGGATATCTCTATATTTGATTCATCATTTATCTGTGCGATAATCAATAATGTTAAATATCAAACATTTTAATGTATGGATCTTACTGAATTATTGTTTTTCGATTACTACTGTTTGTACATAGACTCCTAGATTCCTAGAGTCCTTTTGGACTTTACAGCCCTTACAAAGCAATAACCTCTCCATTCCTCCTCTTCTCATGCCAGTTTCAACCACCAGTTCACTTTTTGACTGTTGTTGATTTTAATTTCAACAAGAACCACATCTAAAAGGGACACTGTAAAGGGACAGTGTTTTTCAGTTTAATTCTTTATGAACTACTGTTGTAGCATATCGGATTACAACACAGTATTTGGCTGTACTGAGAAAATAATGTAAGTCTGTTGACTCAGAATTGGTTTATTATGACTGTATTTGTGAATGTCAATGTGTATTCTTTTGTAGAACCTTACAGGGGATTATTTAGGTTCTCAGTTTTATTGCCAAGTCCTCCAAAATACCTGTACTTGTTTAATCTCGAAGGGCACTAAAATAAGTCTTAGGAATCTGTTGTGCTCTGGAACCTTGGCTGTTTTTCATCTGCAGGAATATAGGAATGTTACTGACAGAGGTGCCATCACACACTGCACTGAGTTTCTTTGCACAGATATTTTTATAAGATATGAGCCAAGTGGAAAAATGTGCTTTTTTGAAATAAGCTTGGCACGCAGTTCTTTGCCAAAATCTAATGTACGTTTTTGAGCACTGGTGTGAAATAGCATGTGTTTCCACACTAAGGACCAGCAGGAACCATTGGAATGCTTCTGTCAAAATAATAACCTCTGAGGGCGTCTAAGACTTCAAAGTTACAAACAGTGCACTTGTGGTTCGGCCAGAGCAGGGCCTGGAGACAGAGTTCCCTACAGAGAGTTGCTCGTTATTGGAAAGGGGCCCACAATAATCCAGCTTGTATGTGTCAGGAGCATAGTAAGCCTTGTGGGAAAAGAAAGCCCTGTAGGTTTTATCTGTCAGAGAGGCAGCCCAGGTCAGCATCTCACTGCTGTGGAAATAAACAGCATTTCGGTAACCTGATCAACCCCGCAAGGTTCAGACTCTCATTTATTGTTATATATTTGTCACAGTTCTTAGATAATTTGTGTAGTCTGCCATGTGCCTTAACTTCTCATGTTGTTTTGTCATAAGAAAGTGGTTGTCCTCATAACATTTCATTTCATTCTCTGAATGTTTTTCTTTCTATTAAATTTCCCAAAGCACCATGGTATTATGTTAAGCATTATTTTATTAGTAGTATTAATAGTATTATATTATGCATAATTCTTTTAACAGCTTAACATTTTTAATACAGGAAAAAAATAAGGATTTATTTTTAATCCTGCATGAAACAACACAAAGGTGACATGACTAAAGTCATGAATTTTTAAAGTGACATGTAAAAGGATATCATTAAGACTAAGATAAAAAAAGCCTAAGATATACAACCCAATCAGAATGTGCTGCCATCCAAATAAACTGCTCCTGGCAGTGCATTCAGCTCATTGTCCATTGGGTATTCATAAAAGCAATGAATTTTTAAAGACTTTTTTGTCCATTCTCCCTCAACAGGAGCTATTTTTGACAACACCTCTAGCTGTTAGACAGGCCTTTTATGGTCTTTGTCACTTGACTGATATAACATTATCAGTTTGACGTAATGCCATTCATCAGTAAATTGTCTGCACTCAGTCTGCACACATACCTCTGTTTCAATTATACATTATACGTCTCTCTTATTCTAATTTGTCTTCAGTGAAAGTCGGTATTTCACCAAAGTGCAGGTTTCTATTGTAGACATGCACCTTCTTTTAAGCCCTGAGTGTGACCTTGGCCAAGATGTAGCACCGCTAATAGGCAGCGCAAGCAGCATCTTAGCAACTGCCATTGACCTGCTGCGGAAACTATTTGTGAATGAGACACAAGTCCAAAGGCAATTTTGTGTCCAGGGTGGAGGGCCATTTCTTCATGGGCCATAATGGTTGCTTTGTATGGTCATTATCTCCAAATCTACTTAGAATGGGTGGCACGAAAGAGAAAGCAGATGCCCGCTGGTGTAATTGCATCAACAGCAGTGTGCCTCTCTTACAGTCACAACCAGTGCATAAGGTAAGTGGCTTTGCAGATACCTCATTTCTCTACAGTCATCACTCACAAAACGTTTTAAGTGAATACAGTACCAGTGAATAAAGTTTTATTTCTGCCATAAAGGTATTTTGAAAACATGTCTCCACATACTGTAACCTCTGACTGTGTGTCAAGTCGTGAGCCATTAATCAGTCAGACATGCTGCTCCTTCCACTATGTAATCTGTTAGCTTATGAAGGAAAAATGATAGCAAAACAAAGACCTCATTTATTGTTTTCTGAGAGGGAGGTTCTGGCATTGGCTTCACTACAGAATATTGCCTTATACTGTGCAACACTGTGACGTAAGTTATTTAGAAAACAAATAGGGATGAATAGTATGTTTGAATACCCACTCTTAGCTTTGTGTCAAAAAAAAAGAATACACATATCTGTGGGTCCTACATCTGTGCACCAAAACTATCTGAATGGAAAGAAAATCCAGAAAGTTCCAAGAAACAAAATTTTAATTTGCCCTATGCTAAGCACTATACTGGATTCATGTGAATGAATGATGTGTAGACTTACCCAGCTGCCTGCAATTTCACAACCTCAGTCTCATCATAATCTTGCATTACCTAGGGAATAATTTATTCATATATACAGTAGACTTTTCATGACGATATTCCCTAAATATTACATATTCACATAGTTTTTACTTTGCACTTAGTTACTGTAGGAAATCTAGATGTAGTAAATGTACAGGAGGAAGTGCATGGGTTATATTCAAATGCCAGTTCATATAAGACTTCAGCATCTACGGACTTTGGTATCTTAACCCAATGCCCACAAATCCGGAACATTGCGAGCATTACATCAGGTCTGGGTAAAACAAACTATATTCTTGGTTTGAAATGTACTATGAATTTGGTTAAATATCAAATTAATCATCTCATGTATACTGTGACATAGTGATAAAGTCTTGTATTTACCATTACCTGCTGTAATCCTCTTTTCGAATGACTTAGGATTAATGTCCCAGAGATTATAAGAAAATGAGGAGAGTGTACACGCTTAGGATGCAGTAAGGAAAAAAAGCTAGAGCCCTGGTGTGATTAGATAACCATGAGGTAGACATCTGAAGCTCTACATAGCCTGTGAAAGGCAGAATTCAGAGACAATGGAGATTTATTCTGGTCTAAAGAGCCAGCTATAATCTGTGTATCTGCTATGAGAACAATACAGCGCTGAGGAGCTGCATGCCATGAGTCACTGCGAAAGGCTTTGTCTCGCTGACCGAGTGCGTCACAGCTTGCCTAAAGCACTACAACAGAAAACTTCAAAGACAAACCAAGTGAAATTGAGTTTATTCAGAGCCAATGTAAGCCCTAGAGGGAGCTTCATAAGCTCGAGATCATGAATCCTAAAGCTGTTGTTGTGTTTCAATACATTAGAATTACATCATCGGCATGTGTCATGAATAATCGGGTATTCAAGGTGATGTATGTATATGTAATGGTGTGACGCGTGAAATGTTGAGACACACCTGGTACACAAGTGGTCAGGAAATGCCGCACCCTGCATCAGAATGTCAAGGCCCACATCATCAATTTTAATACTGTGGGTAGGAGGATATTGTTCCCAGTTATACTGGCAAAGAAAGAATTTTCCATTGACAAACAAAGTCAAAGGTGAACACAGTTTAATTTACAAGGAGAGGACACGGTCTGGTCTTGTCAGACCAGACAAACTGATAAATATATTAACTGGTATAATGCAAGCTCTTGTGCTGTTTGACATAAAAAGTGCAGTAAGAAACCACTTACACTGATGTGCAAAATTTAAGCATTAGTTTTAGAACACATTTCTTGTGCTTCTACTGCAAATAAAACAAGGATCGATGTTTAATCAGCAAGTCCGAATATATTCGACACATATGTAAAATAAATTACCTAAACTATGACCTGATAAAGAACAATAATAAAGAACTGGGTGAGGCACTGCCTCACCTGTGTTTCCTGGCTGCACTTCTCTGGCCCTTTCTGTGTGGAGTTTGTACGTCTAATTTGAGTCCAAATTGAGTTTGAGTTTATTACAAGTACTCCTTTGTCCTCCCACTACCTTAAGACATGCATTATGTTAATTGATTATGCAACATTTCTAAGTCTGAATGCATATATGGCTAGTTTTGATCTTACCTTGTATACAGATGTAGCCTTGTGTCTGTCATAAAATGTCCACTGATGCTGATAGTGATGTTAAACAAACAAACACTACACAAGAAGCAACAAAATCAATTTAACATGGACCAATGTAATTTCAGATTTTCTCCTATAGGAGTTTTGGGAAAAATAACAAGAGATTGATGCAGTGGAGCCACAGTACAATTTCAGTGGGGATAGGTGTCTTCAAGATGCTCATGCATTCCTTGCAACCAGCAGGGAATAGTTCCCTTAAAGCCACTGTCCTCAGCAGGAAGCTAATTACTCTTTCTGAACACGGTGTTATGGTGCACGCTTGAACACCTGACACTGCTCTAGAGGCACTAAGGAAAAGTAGAACACCAACTACAGACCAGTTCCTCCTACTGGCTAAAAAGTTCTTGTCATGCTATTCTCTTAAATATGGCCTTCAGAAATGAGGCGATATTTTATATGAAAATGTACATTAACGAAATAGCCCCTATTTTTTGTGAACAATGCATATAACTGAATGTGCAGCAAATTTTAGTGAGAAACACAAGGGTACATCTATACACAAGCTTACATCAAGACTGGCCATCAAGACACAAATGAAATATACCATAATGAAATATCATCTAATTTTGTGAGCAGTGTATATAGATACTGCATATGTACTTGGGTTGTGTCAATTAAGAGATCAAGGGAAGGGGAAGACGTTGAAGCAGCAGCACCTGGGTCCATTATTTCAGACAAAGTGTTCATGTGATGCCTGATCCAGCTGATAGGTACCACTGGGACTCTGTAACATGCTGTATACTTAGTCAGAATGGCATTTAAACACAGCCTGAAATATTCTCAAGAGCTAGAAAGTCAGAGGAAACAGACCCATCAAGAAGCAGGCAACAGATGGAGTACCATTGTGGCTATGAATTTAATAGCAGCTGAGAATTGAACTCATTAATTACTTAAATGTAAGGCGCGATTAGAGTGAGTAGTAATAGTTTTTGGTTTGATGCAACTAAGAGGTAACCAAAGGAAAACTTGACATCATGTTGACTTACTCGGGCAAGGGCATTTGATAAACATTGACTATAAAAAGAAGATTAATCTGTGTGTTTGAGGAGGTCCCAATGTGCAGTGGCTTAGTCTCCGTCTAGGGAAAGGAAATATCCTTTCAGGAGATCAGGGAGTTACATAAGCAGTAAGTGTAATAAGAAAGTCATGGAAAAGCTTCAACCCAGCTTTTACACAAACGCTCATGTCTGCACGAACACTGACACAAAGTCGAAAACAAGGTACATCCCTGTATCTTAACTCACAATCTCTGTCCAAACACTGAATATTAAACAATTTGAAGAAGCAATCACTTATTTCTGTTTTAGCCCAGATTAGGTAATATTTCATAACAGTGTATGATAATATATCTGTAAGTTAGGTAGGACTTTAATGGTCTTGGAGCAGAGACATACATGTAATACCTTTACAGTCAGTGATAAATATGTCCTAAATACAAGCCATCTGGCTAGGCTCAAATTCAGATAATGAAAGAACTTCAAGAAGATACTCATCTGATTTGTTGGATTGACCAGTTTAAGAACTGTTGAGACAGATGGCATAAATGTCAAAAACACACAGCGGAACAAGAAGGAAACAAGTGTTGGGCTAAATGTAATTATCATGTTTATTTTTAATTTAATAAATATGAATCCATTTGCAAATAGGCTGTGGCTTGTCAACGTGTATGTGTATCTCTCCTTTTCTCTCCCTTCTGCTCAGAAACAGGATGTCAAACTTATAAATCAAACTCAGGTGTAGACAATTCTTCACCTACTGCTTCCTTGTGAATTCCACCCACGCTTGCAAACGACAGTTCCGTAAAACACTTTGTCTGACATTTAATGCATTTTTGTGAAATACAGTGCGTTTAAACTTGTGGAGGCGTTCCCTCACAGCTAGTTGTATGGCACCCTCTCACCATTTTACTGCCAGTAAAGTTATTTTGTGAATGTTGTACGTTAATGTGAGTGGTGGGTTAAACCCCAGGGTTCCTGATATTACTGCTTTACAGGGCCAACTGGTTTTGAGGTCAAATGCTGGAACAATAGTTATCTTGACTGCAAGGAGGTAATGGTAATAAAACAACATTAACACTAGTAGACCTGTGTATGCTGTGGCTGATCACTTAGGGGTGATTCGATCAGTGGAATTAATAAATGCAGGACATGCCTCCAGTATACTATTGGGCAGTGCATTAAACAAGAGGTAGGGCTGCAAAGCACATATAAAGCATATAAAGCACAATGTGGGAAAGAAGCAGGAAGTATAAAGAAAGTAATTGGTGAATGGTGATATTTTAAAGTATTCTACTTTCTGATTAA
Source organism: Parotocinclus haroldoi (assembly GCA_034779995.1). Taxonomy (NCBI): domain Eukaryota; kingdom Metazoa; phylum Chordata; class Actinopteri; order Siluriformes; family Loricariidae; genus Parotocinclus; species Parotocinclus haroldoi. The sequence goes on along the minus strand of JAUZST010029400.1, from coordinate 20,825 downwards.
ATGCTTTATTCAAGGATTTCAAACAATATACTTCCCTATCTTCTTTTTTATTTATAATGTCCCTGTTATTTGAAAAAACCTCGCCTTGTTTTGTTGATTGTCTTCCCCAACACAACGTGGACAAACAAGTACTGTTATTTAAAAGTTTAAAAGAAGATAGAAATTATAACCTGCTTACCATGGCATGCTTATATAACCTGTAGTGCAGCTGCTGTTCATTTGTGCTGATTGGCATATTCTGGGGAATGTAGTTACCTTGATTTAATATATCTGTATAAGCTGTGTGCCAAAACCCAAAACAACAGAGAAAAGGATTATAATACAGGCCACTATGAGATTTAATTATTAGGGTTTTGAAACTTCATTTTTGAAAATCATTTTGCTGGTTTACACACACAAACAGTTGTGCTGTTATTGGTTACATCAGATCACTTGTAAGGGGGTGCCAACTGCCTCTTGCATTTGCATAAACTCAGAGGTGCCAAGTTTGACTGGGACCATTAGGGACTATAGAAATGCCATTTCTTAGACTCAGAGAGCAGGGCAAATTATGCAGTCTTAGACATCACACCATAGTTGGCAGTACATACATCAGGGATAGAACTTGTAATTTACTTACAATATGGAGAATGTCATGCTATTGTACATCTTGGTACTTAATGTAAAGAATGCATTTCATGCATGCATGTTATTTTACAAGGAGACAGAGGAAAAACAGAGGACTGGTAAAAAGAACAATGTCCACTCAGCTTCTTAATGCTATACAAGCAATACAAGCATATCATCATCTTGATGAGTCCTAGTGCTAAACAAGTCAGTCCAAGCTCTTCTTAAAGGGGACAATGCTTTTCTCTTTCATGGTGTTAACATTTACAGTTTTCAGTGTTCTAGCAGCCAGGCAGTTCCTGTCATGTGTGTGAAACTAATGGTGCTGCACTGCCATTAATCTGCTCTTGTTTGGAGATGTTGTAAGGTTGATTATTCTCTTTACAGAGTTTATGAGGTGGTTAGTGCAGACTGTGCTTCCTAGAGACATGTGCTGGACTCGGTTCGGAGTGTCTGGACCAGATGGCTGAGTCTGGAGGGTGACTGGGAATGCAACGTCTCTCAGACAAGGCTTGAAACAAATGTCAATAATCATACAGACGCACAGCCATACATGCACACTAATAATCTTGCCAATATCTCTTACTTCCCACCCTGCAAAAGGCTCTAGTGTCTGATTCCATTTTTTACTGGATATATGAATTAAATTATATTCCTACATACTGACATATATTTTCTGGATATTAGACTGCATGTAGAGTATGTGAATACACTGAGTAAAAAACTGCAATAGAGCTAACAGAAAAAGTACAGCTTCTGGAAAGAAGGGCAGGATGAATAAAACAAGAAAGCACTGAGGAGCAAAACAAAAGCAAACGCAAATTTACATGAGGTCATGAGCCAGCCAGTGCCTACTAGGGCAGGAGCAACCCTAGACGGGGCACCAATCCATCCTTGTTCACATACACATCATACACACTAAGTGCCACTTTTAGAGACACCAACTAACCTAACATACATCATTGGACTGTGGGAGGAAACCAGAGCACCCAGAGTAAAACAACACAGACACAGGGAGGAAATGCAGACTCGACACAGAAATGACCCAGGTTGCTCCACCATAAGAACCCAGGACCTTCTTGGTGCTACCCACCGAGCCACCTTGCTGTCCGCAAAGTCTAAGTATGCAAATGACAATTAATAAACATATACAATACTGGCCATATACCAACTGCACTAAATGTCCTTCATTAACAGACAATTTGTCTCAGTTTACAGCATGTAAACCCAATTCTATCGCAAACTCTAAGCAGTTTCATTAATATATACACAAACAAAAGATCACATTAGTATAGTTCACAAGTGCTGACTCAAACTTTTACATAGCATAGCATAAGATTCCTATATAGCTCACACCTCTGCCCTCACCTCATTATTTGGAACACCTACCTTGGAGAAATCATTAGCCCAGAGGGTAACATACTTATTTCAGCCTGGACTGTAAATAATTAATCACTGTGCTTAATGAGTACATACAAAACAATTGTTCATGAGCAACATATTTCCTTATTCTTATCTTATTGATAAGTATTTACAGCAAGACAATCACCCACAGGGAAAGTTTTGTGTTTAGCTGCCCTTATTACACCTGAAGATTAAATAATGATTATAATTTATGTTTCAACTTAGTCACAGATGTTTCTCCTAAGCAAAAAGGAGATATTATATTAGAAATTAAAAGAGACAAAACGAAAGAGGATTATATATGTTAACTATTAGTTATCACTTAATTTGCAAATCTCGCCATACGTGAGCTCTTTGATGGTCTAATTAGGACAGTTACCATCAAAGAAAATAAGCTGATGCAGAAAGACACCCAGATAAATACTATTTATTTAAAATTAGTTTATTAATATGCCTTATTTTCATTTTATTTTTTATATAATATATGCAGAAGGGCTGTATTTGGAGAGATGAGGTTCTAACACCGGAACAATGCATATTATTTGCATTATAGAACAATTTTCCTTGCCTTTTCATTTGCTTTCTGTTAAATAAAATCAAATGCTTCTTTTTATCGCTTCATATTCATTTTGAAATATATATAATTTATATAATTATATATATTTTATAAATATATATAATTTTTGCTTCAGTGTAAATGTGAAAATAAGAAATGCCTAAAGTTATCCTTGAAATGACCTATGTTGAGTACAGAAATTCTATTATTACTACCTACTTTATTGTACATGATCATGTCCATACACCCTAATATATGGACTACATCCTGTTATAGGCTTATACCTTATACCATATCTCAGATGTGTCACAAGTAAGGAAAGCCAATTAGCATGTGAATTGTAGAATAGTTCCACTGTTATATGAATGGCACTGTAGACATGTCACGCTATTCTCATGGTAACAAAAGTTTAAAACTTGAGAGCAGTGACGAATTTATTAGATAAATCTTGACTGGAACTTTCCAGTCAACCAGACTGTCTTCTAAAGTCCATAGACTTGGTCATTATAAATATAACCTAACTGCAGCTTTCATGGCAATAAAGTTGCCATAAACAGGTCTTGTTTTGTCTATCCTAAGTACACAAGACTTAGCGTTCTTCGCGGGTTGTTACAGAAGTGCACACATTCCTTTATTCCCAAATCTTTGTTATTGTCATACCACAAATATACCATTATGTCATCAACACTTATGTGAAAATAAACCAAGACAAAATAAATGTGGTATTTAAACTGTGGGCACAGCATAGCTCTGGCAAAAATACACAAATTACATTACTCATACATTATATGACTTTAAATTCAAGTCCACTGCATTTTAGTAGAGAACCATGTGAACTTATTGGCAATAAAACGTTATCAAACTCTTGTCACAGTAAATGAGGTGTAGGAAAAATAGGACTTAAAACCACAACCCTAATGATCAAGGGTGGTACGATGGTGACGCTTCTAGTGATTATGCCACACAGCTCCTGCTATTGAGGTTCAACCCTCCCATGTAGAATTTAGCATGTTCTCCTTGTGTCCATGTGGGCTTCCAAACTTATTTTGTTTTTTTTTTCCCCCCATGTTAGTTTCTGTATACTACCTTACAAGTGAGTGTGGATAATGCAGGTTAGTGAATATGAAAAAAAATCATTATTAACCCTAAATCACCCCTGACTGAACTTTTTTGTAATGTGTTTCAGGCCAAGATGACATGACAAAACATGAAATAACTTTGGTATATACGGTCTACAATGAAATAAAAAAGTCAGAATAAATGTAACTGCTATAAATAAGTAATACATAAACACTACTTTTTTCTGATTTGTGGTGGTATATATGTCATGTTATATTGAATTTAGATTTACATCAGTTACTTTCAATAAGGATGTCTGGACATTGTGTGATTTTTGCATGATATATGTATATGTATTTTGCCTTATATGCTTGCTGTCTGCTCTTATATGAGGCTGCTTTGTTTGGTAGAAGTGATGTGTAACAACCTGCCTGGATGTTCTACTCTTGCTTTTTAACTAACATTTAAAATAAAACAGTTCAAGTAATTACAATTGAAGATTCAAATCAGATTTTTATGGAACTGGAGAAACACAGAGGTCTGACTACTGACTATTAAAAACAAGGAGGAGCTAAAGAAATGCATGATCTTCAATTGTGAAGATTTTAAAGATGTTCCTTAAAAACAATAACAGGTTAACAAGCCTATGGTTAATGACTGCAGGAATAATGGCATTACATGACACAGTAATGTTAAGCTTTAATGGTTTTCTCAGTATATACCTGTTCTTCCAAGAGATCCAAAGATCAGGGTCTCTTACTGCCTCTCCAAATTCAAATAAATCCTACGAGGTGATTTTAAATTTAGGGAACTTAGTTAGTTGCTGGTTAGTGCTGGTTTAGCAGATGAAATTTAATAGTTTTTCTGGTAAAGCTAGCCGACCTGTATATCAGGTGTACAAAACATAACTTATGCTGGTTTTTAATTTTTTTTTACACATGGCAGCCCATTCAATTTATAAATATTTCGGTGACACATTCACTGGGCAATGTAGTTTAACCCAGACAGCACTTTGCTGTCTAAATAACTTTAGATCAATGGATAAACAGTCCTTAATACTTAAACGAATATCTGTGCTGATATCCCTGTCCTATAAGTATGATGAGGAATTCTCTGTCATAATCAACTCTGTAAGTAAATGTTTAACAACTTGCCAGTGGTTTTAACATGCAGGCTTGATTGGACATGTCTTTTCTATGTCGGGCTGCTCACATTACTGACATTGAGAACAGCAGCAAGCCCTCAAGCCCAGTAAAGCTCAGGTGTTGACTTGATTGTAATTGGCAAGGTGTTTTAGGATTATGAACAGCATTTAGTATTTTGGCTTTGATGAAAGAAATCAGTCACAGTAGCTCTCATGCTGACTGACAGCTCTTTAAAAATATATCAAGGATGTTTCCACTTAAAACACTGGCTTTCCAGGGAAATAATGATAAGGCCAAAACCAATGATCAAGGTAATTTGTGAGGAGTCATTGAATATACAGATTTATCTGCCTTGTCTGTAAAGTCTTCCTTGTGTGTTTTTAGCAAAATACTAAACATTTCCAATCTGAACTATAACTGGTAACATTATCACACGAACAGTGATTTATGATGGGAATATGTTCTGACAAATTCATCCCAATTTAAATGTATAATAAACCGTTGAGTTTATCAAGTATTTAGTAGAGCAGTTTAAACTGTATCATAAGGAATAGAATAGAATAAAATAGATTTATTGTCGCTGAGAAAACAATGTTATAAACAAAGTTAAAAAAATGAAATTAAAAATATTAGTGGAGCTTATAAGCATTAATATGTAAGTTATTCATTCTCACTTTTAACCTACAGTTTATCAAAATCATTAACACAAAGTTACTTTATAATAAAGCATATAAAATCTAATTTAATGTAGTGAGTAATTGATTGAAAGTCAAAAGAAAATGCAAAACACTTGCATAGCAGCTAATGCTTTGATTTTCCCTTCAGTTGGCAGCTAATACTAACCTTTTTTTGACCCATAGAGATGTATTTGCACCAAGAAAACAACACTGTAGATGTAAAAATTAAGAAAAACCATGATAAAAAAATTGGAGATCTTCTGATCAAGGGTTGTAGTGAATCTAAATCACTGTGTACGGAATCATGAATCCAATTTGGGTGAAATTAGATTTGGTTTTAGAATAGCTTTGAAAATGGTAGGATGTGAATCATAGTGAAAATGCAGTACCATGTTTATGTTAGTAAAGAGTTGCATCATTCATACTCCATTTACACTGTATATTAAATATCTATAAATTTCCATTGACAGTGTGTCAAATAGTTACACCACTATCAATGTAAACACACATAAATACATTTATCCAGAGTGACTTACAACTGATACATTCTTACAATCCAAGCAATTATGGGTGAGGTCTTGCACAAGGGCCCAACGGTGGCAACTTGGTAGAAAAACCTGAACCTTCTGGGTCATAGTCCAATACCTTAACCACTAACACAGTCCCACAGTTGATAATGCATTGATTTGAAATACTATAGCAGAGCATTTGAGATAACATAGTAGTGACTTTGTTACCCGGCCAAATTTGTGAATAAAGCATGTTTGTTAATCTGACAATAAGGGGTGGTGCCAAATCCAATAAATAGTTGAGCTGAATCTGAATGTACCTTAATCCAGAAATTAGTGTAGATAATAAAATTCAGATTCCAGGAACCCTGTCTCCATTATTTCCCATGGGAAATTCCTGACCTGGTTCATTTATTTTCCAAACTCTCCCACTCTCAGTGTTGTCTGCATAATATAGTGGCTCAGGCACATTCTGATTGGCTCTCCAGTCTACCTGCTATATGTGGATTGGGTGAGGTGACAGCTCTGCCAGGCTTATGAGCATAGAGTTCATTCTTCATGTGTACTAGTTCATTTAGGTTAAAACACAGGTACAGTAATAAATTACTGACCCATTACCTCAAAATAGATCTCTGTATGTACTTGGGTGGTGCAGCAGTGTAATACACTAGCACACCACCACAGGGATTCAGTGTAAATGCCAATGAATTAATAGATAAAAATATGACAAATCAAGAGTGTGTTGATAAAATGTATAAGATTATTCCAGGCTAGTTTCTTAACAATAAAAAGCAGACAATAAAGCGAAATAACACAAGTGTTCCAATTTCATGTGAGCTTAAAACTGTAAGCAGCTGGTATGAGAAGTTATGATCATGTCACTGTATACTGGGAAGCTCTTCACTATGGAGCTGCTCCTTCAGTGCCCTCGTTGATCGACTGCCTGTCTCTTGAATCTATGAGCAGCTGGCAGGAAGGCATATGGAAGATTAGGACATAAATCAGAGAGACAGTGAGGCAGAACAGATGATCTACCAAGAACCATGTTGAGGGGGCACATGCCTCACAAAGGGCGCCATGTCCTTGAACGGGTGTTGAATGGGTATACTCATTCCACTGGGTTCCCATTGCTTAATGAGGGATTATTAATTATACCATAACACATGTAAACAGTGTGGGAAAATGGCATTATAATTACTTATAAAACTATAATAGACATAATAGTAAAATATTATGTAATGACAATGTAATGTAAATACTCTCCCCACAACAGGTAGGTAAATCTTTTACCAGAAGGTCCTCAAAACCCTTTCCTCTCTTTGTCCCTTTGCTATCAGGATACTTTAGAGATCCATCCAAATTGTACAATGGGACTGTGGACCAGTTTCTTTCACAGAGCTGTTGCTAGGCTGTTTAACCATCCATGTCAACTTTAGCCTCACACAATCTGCCACTGAAAGCACAATATCTCGCAATACCTAGTGAACAAAATGACAGCTTTTACATTGCACTAAACTTTTTGACATGGCATAACCTGTATGCTGTGCAGGTTACTCTTGTACTGTATTATATTTGTTATTTTATTTTGTTTTTACCTATTGTGATACTATTCACAATACTGTAAACATCATCACACCTGAACTTGCCACATTTGTCCATATATCTACAGTATTTCTATTTTAAATCTACATTTTAAATGTATTTATACTTTTTAGCACCCTGTACCTATTATCACATATCCCCACTCGTTTTTCTGGTAATTAATTGAATATTTTGTACTACCCCTGGGAAAAGTTGTGGAATCCCTATACTTTTGCTCACCTTTTTAACTTTGAACAAATATGCAAATCATATGACCAAATACATTTTGCTTAATAGCTGAATATCAGAAGTATACCTCAAATAAATTAAAATGATTTATTTAATGGCAATTTTTTTCCAGGTCAAGTGCAGAGGAAAATGTGCAATACCACAATGTTGAAGAAAAAAAGTATAAACTACCTTTGTAAGTTGCATTTCTAGAAGTGTCTAGAGTCTCTAAATGCAAATTAGTCTGCTTTTAAGAAGGGAGTGCTTACAGACGATAATGAGATGTTGGATGCGGTTAACTAAAAGAAAACATAGCACCAACAACAAAGTTGTCAGTTGAAAACAATGGATTATAAAACTATTTAAAGGAGATGATCATCGACACTGTTGGCCAAAGATATGAGTTGTTTCCAGTCCCTACCTGATCAGTGCCATTCTTCAGTTGTGGCAAATGGCTTGTGAAGGAGCTGCTTTAGCTCTGTTTCAGAGACTCTTTTAAAATCAGTATATACATATTTCTCAGCACACCAGACTGAAGAACAGTGAACAGTCCATCTTCATTTCTTCTTTTTTTGTTTTACATTTCAGAGGTCGGGGCAGCAGTTAGTGTCCTTGTTTCACAGCTCCAGAATCCGTTTGTACTTGTACTTGTCCACATGATCTTTTTTCCCTAATACTCTGGTTTCCTTCCACATTTTAAAGACGTGTATTAAGTTAATTTGTGTTTCTAAAGTGCCCTCAGATGTGTAGGGTGTGTAAATGAATGGATGTATGTGCCCTATGATGGATTGGCGTCATGTTGTGCTCAAAGAAATGCCTCATGTAAAGCACAATAATTTTTATGAAAAGCTTGTTAAAAGCATGCTTAACTATAAGTGCTTATTGTGTAATAAAAATTCAGTGTTGAAATGGAAATGTTGAGTAATGTACTCAAGACATTATTCTCAAGCACAGTTTTGTAAACTGTCATCATTTTTTTTACTCCAGAGGCCACAATAATGAACATGATGCAGCTAAGCACTGTTCAGTGACCAATCAACACATTCTTATTTCATTTATTATTCAGAATTTTGATTTGCTTTGACATAAATCATTGCATCAGTAGGAACAATGTTATGGTCTGCATTGTGCATGGACACTTAAGGTGTAACAATTTTCTCGGCAAAGTAGACATAGGAAATGAAAATGGGCGTTTGTTTTAATGGTTTAAAGTGTTTAAAAGGCAATATTGCATCTTGTGTTCTAGACATTAGTGTTTCTTTATGGTTGTGTGTAGCCAGTGAGGTATATTCAGTTATGTTTCTATTCCTGCTCTTTCAGATTTTGTTTGCCATAAATCCATCAGTAACTGAAAACCACCATATTGGGTATATTTTGGAGTGATATGGAATAAAAGTTATGGTAGTATAGTGGTGTCTCTAATACTAATTTACGTATGATTGCAGTGGAGTTTACTTGTAAATATACCCATTATTTTTACATTATAGTAGCATAAACATAGTATGTTACTATGCTAATGTCCTGTCATTTCAGCTCGTTTCACAGAACGTAATGTGGTCATTCAATGGATCATACCTGTATTTTCCTAACAATTGTCTGCATTTTATGTAGTTAAATGAACAACCTGGACCGTGTTTATATACAAATATTTGAGCCAAAATTACATTCATTATTTATTAATTACTGTACAAACATCTGATGTATTCTTATTTTGAAACTTAAGACTTGTTTGTCTTGTAATAAGGCTAACATAAATTGTATGACTTATGAGAAGCATAATTTTATGCTTATTATAAGGTGAACGTGATTTTTTTTTGTTTATCCCCACCCTGGTTTTATTTAATACATTTATTTACTCATTCATTCATTTTCCATATATGCTTCATATATTCACATACTAGAACACTTTATAGATACCAATTGTCCTAATGCAGTTCTTTGTAACAGGTGAGGAAACCAGATTACCACACATGGGGAGATCAGGCCATAGGTTGGCAGGGAATCAAATCCAGGTTTCTGGAGCTAAGAGGTGACAGCACTAACCACTGCACCATCATGATAACCCACTAAAAAGCACCCTCCTTTTTGTATTCCTCTGTTTTTCTTAAGCACTATGTTCTTATATAACAGGTTATGTTTAAGTTGGGAACTGCAGAAAGTAAATTAAAGAGAAAGCTTTACAATTGAAATCCAATATGACACAAGAACACAAAAACAGCAGAAACATTATTCTGAATTTTGAATTCTGATTTTTCTGCAGTTTTCTAAACTGAATGAAGAGCTCAGCCGTTTGTAAGCAGGAATGATGTGTGCTGGGAAATGTAGTGAGAAAAAGCTGTGGTTGTAAATTACATGAGATATTCAACACTTTATAATAAGCTTTGTGTTATGATTTTGTCCAACCGTAGGTAATGTAGTGATAGAAGTATGTTAAAGTAATTGTCTAAGGTAGTGTTTAATTTACATTTTTTACATTTGTGGCATTTAGCAGACGCACTTATCTAGAGCGACTTACAACTGATAGAGTCTTACAATCCAAGCAATTGTGGATTAAGGGCCTTGATCAGGGTCCCAACCGTGACAGCTTTTGGCATAAGTGAGATTTGAACCCTGGACCATCACATCTATTCAGGTCCAAATTACAGTACGTTGACGACAAGGCTACCGCAGCCTAATGTAGGTTATGCCATGATACAGTATATAGCCATTACAGCTTTACTTTAAATTCAGCATATGATGTATTTGTCAGAACATTAGTCAGAAATGAACTCTGCCTAACTTTGATGTTTTTGCAGCCAATATTAGATATATTCCATGTGAATTTATAGAATCAGCAATTAATCTTAAAGTGAAATTAGAGTCAGGTGTCTTCAAGCAGTGGGTTGACAATCAGGTGTGAGTGGGCACCATATTATAGGGATGTCTCAATGTCTAAAATTCACAACGCATTTGAGGTAATGTATGATGTGTATCAAGTATATCAACAAGAGAATTTCTCAGAAAAAAGTTGATACTTATCAGACTGGAAAGGTTTACAAAATCATATTTAAATTAATTGACAGTCACACAGATTGTGTACAGATGGTGGAAATTCAAGACTATTGCTACCCGTCATTGTCATTATTGAGGGAACAAAGAATTCTGAATGTTGCCATCAAATTCTAAAGTAAAATGTCAGGGCATCTGTCTCTGTACTCTGTATTCTTATACTGCATACAACTTGGCTAATGTTAGTTTTGATTCGTGCGGTTTGTCTTGACAGGACGGAATGCAATTTATGACTTGCTAACTTAGTTTAGCAAATTGCTGCTGTGTGGTGTATTATGTTAACAGGCCTGATTCATAATAAAAACACGTTTTATTGCACGTTATTATTGCCATACTAGAACCCTGGCTAGTTTCAAACCCAGTTAAAATCCAGTTTGAAGTTGCAGTTTAGTAGAAATGAATAGCTCTGCCATTCAAATAATGTGCGTGGGACTTTGGGAAAAGCACAACTGCTCTCTGTGATGCTCACAAGAGAGGTCATTAGGTTTCTCATGGGGAGAACAAAGTGCGGTTTTAACAAATTAATCAGTGAAGTAGACATATGAATGTCCAGCACACATGAACACATACACATGAACACACATGCGAACACATCAACAATAATGATCATATCATATTTGAATAGCACTAACATGACTATCACAAATGTGTCTGAATGCTTTCATTTTGATGCATCCGAATTTAGAAACCTGAAACCAACCAGCTGCATTACAAAAGCAATTGTAGATGCCCCATTTCTTCTTGCGGACAGCTTTTTATGCCATACTTCATTTCAGGAACCGGCTTCCCACAATAACATCAAAGAGCTCCCTGTGTTCCTTCTTGATCGCATTTTCTATTCTGTCCTTCCGAAACAAAGCGTTCCCCCTCTGACCTCTCTCTGTCTTTGAACACCAGCTCATGACTGGGAGCTGTGAGTGAAATGATGAATTACACCAAAAGCAGTGCTATCAACACCACCACAATTCAACCCCTCCACATGTACCTTTCTCTCACCATGTTTATTCCCTTGTCCAAGGACAGTGTGTTTTCCAACCCAGGGTCTTTGGGACTAATGAGGCATGCGCAGTGTAGCGATGCCCTAGTGTTTGTGTGCTAGACTGTGAGATTGCCTGGTTCTGTGTGGATGGGAAGTAGAAATTGAGCAGATGGTGTTTCTCTGAAGTGTGATTAGTTTCCTTCATGTTGGATCGGGTGCAAGCAGGTGAGCATGACCTGTGCTGAGGTTGCCCTGCAAAAGTTAGGCATTTAGCAGCATGAAACTTCAGAATTCAGCTCCATCATTGCTGTTTGGTGATGTTTGCCAATTCCAAACATGCGGTAAAAATGTAAATGCTTTTTTCCATTCATTATTCACTCACTTTATACACTCGTTTCGTCCAATTCAGGACTGTTTTGGAGCTGGGGCCTAACAAGCAACACAGGGCACAAAAAAGTGGAAACCAATCCTAGACAGGATTCCAGTCCATCATGGGGCACACACAAAATGACATTCACACTCTGACACTTTCGTCCACATGTTTTGCCAATACAGTGTATGTTAGGAAACAATGCTATTATTCTGTTATTAGAATGACTGAATTATTTCCGAATTGACATTCAGCATGTTGTTTATTTAATTTTTTTTATAAAGCATCACATCAGCATCAACAGCTATTTACAACAAGAGCAAAGTGACATCAATGCACATTGACACTCGGTAAATTGAGAGCAACCAATTAAAGTAAAGCATGTGTTTGGGGATGTGGTTGGAAACCACAGTTCCCCCAAAAAACTAGTAAGACATGGACAGTACATGCAAACTCTGCACAGGAAGAGTCGAAATATGGGGATCAAACCAGGAACTACTTGTCTCAGATGCCACTCACTGCTTTGATTGAAGTTCATTAACAAAGCCTGGTGAAGGAACAGAACAGGTTTTTTCTGTTTTAAAGATATTTTATAGTCAGCTACCAGAATACGATAAGAACAATTTAAACAATATTACAATTTTTAACCCATAACCCTCATTGCATTGGTGAATTTATTTTAGGACCTAAATGTTAGCAGAGATCAGATGTTCAGGATTAGAGCTGCCCATTCTTGGAAGACTTAGTCAAAATTTAATTTTTGCTGTTTAGGTTCAACAGAGAGATGACAAATTGGGAGAGAAAACAGGGTGGTATCTCAGTATGAAAGAACAAACCCTGTGTTTGTGCAGCAAGTGATTATTCAAGTGGAAAGTGCACAGCTGCCAACAAAGCAGGGAACCAACAATGATGCTAAGCAGGCTGCTTCAAATGTTTATTATAATACCTCTCTCACACATCACCAATAGTTGTCCATTGCCAAATATCTGCACTAAGGTTTGATACAAAATTTGATACACAAACCCAAACAATATCAATGTCTAGAGTGTGCGATGTTATGAACTTTTCATAAATGGTATAGTCCTGTTTTAAGTGGTGGGTTCACTGTTATGAGTCACATCATTACTCTATTAGTTAGAAATAAATTATGACAATACATAAGATATGAATGTTGTTGACCACCTAAATTATTTAGTCTCAATCGTAATGGAAGAAATTCACAGTTATATTGACCAGAACCATCATGCTAATGTGAATGGTCAGACAGGCTAGATCTCAATGATATTTGTTATCTGTGAGGGGCTCTGGCAAAAGCAGGTGCTTTAGCCAGGGCAGGCACCGAGCCACAGCCAGTTGAAGCCAAAAAAATCAATACCCTTTCAAAAGAGAAAAATCTGGAATTTTTCTCTCCAAAACTCTCACTTTTGAAAAAACACCGGATATATAAGTGAAAATTTCCGTTTTTTAAAGCTCTCAGCATCTAGTTTTTAAATTAAGCAATGAGTCAATTTTTTGCGAAAGAGCCTGTTTTTGCAAAGTCCCTGGTATTTGTTAATGCTGTTAGCACTTTACAACTTTGTCTGTGTAGTGGTGCTTGAAAATGTTTGTTTCTGCATAAATATGATCTATTTACATTGCTCATTCAGTCGGTGCTCCTCAGGCTGGAAAAGGTTACAAAACCATCTGTAAAGAGTTTGGATTATTTAATCCAAGAGCTACAAGGTTGAGTACGGATGGAGGAATTCAAGACCCTTTTACTAAATGTGAAATGCAAGTGTTAGAGTCCATGTGCCTGGAACCAAATACCTGTACAAAGAGACACTCTGGCTTTCTTTTCCATACAGATGATATATTTGGCCATATTTAGGCAGAAATATTTACAAACCACCACTTTACCTTGTTCATAAAATCTTTTTTAAACCACACAAATGTCTGACATTTTTCCAGTACAATGTAGCCAATATAAATAATAGTGTATATATAGTAACATAATATAAGCTGACGACATAACAAATCTTTTTTTGAATTTAAAAGATGTTTATAAAGTAATAAAAATAATGAGAAAACACCAAACTAAAACCAGACAGCACTTCCAGCAGTGTAGCTTAGACTGACATCATTTTTTGTGGCACTGTTAGGAAACAGATGTGACTTGACCGTGGACCTCGAGGTGTAAACAAACAGAGCAAACAGGTTGCACAGAAGAACTGTTGTAATTTCTCCAAGATGCTGGAAAAACCTCATCACGCCTTGCGAGTCTCTTCATGTTTAAAAAGAACAGTAAACAAACCTTGAAAATGGCTCTTGGAGAACGCCTAGGCACGATATATAGGTCAATAATTCACCAACTAAAATAAGTAAAACAATGCCTGTTCTCAAGAGGTTTTTAGGACCTTAAAACCTTCTCACTCATGCTCCTGTAAAGGATTTTTAATAAAGTGGGCAAAGGCTTTCAAAAATTTAATTTCAATATATTTGTGCCTGAAAAGTAAACATTTTCACCACAGCATATTTGTTTTCTTCAATGCACAGCCCATACTGAAACTAAACAAATATTTGCTTGACGAAAAAGGATGTAATAGCAGTTTTCCATGTTTTATCCCCATTTGTACTGGCTAGGATCACAAATAAGCAAGTAAGATGTAAGGCTGCCCTGGAAAGGACCTTGAATATTTCATACATTTCCTGCTAGTCATTTACAAAACTAACAATACATATTTCACTCAGGAGTGCTGTTGCATAGAACATATAATATGAAACTCTGCCAGCTACATGAATGTTGGTAAACATTTGTAGAAAAGTCTTAGCTCTTAATGCAGACAATTTTAAGCTCCATTACATTGTTGCTTGGTAGAGCTTGGGAACTGCCAAGATGAAGGCATTAAAGGCATTTTGATGCACTATATCCTAACATAGTTGTGATAGATGATTTTTAAACATTTGAAACTTTGATACGTTGGTTTTTCTTTCCCTTCTACATCACCCTCCTCAGGATGCAGTATGGTCATATGTCATTCTGTTAACCGTTTTGCTACTGTTAACCTGTCATAATACAATGATTTCATTTAGCAGAATTTCCAGAGTTTCTTACAGCCAATTATATTAAAGGTTTTCCGAACCATAAGTAGACATAAGTGGGATTTTAGTACTGGTTTAGTATTGGTACATCGTTATATTATCAGCAGTTTATTTAACAGTAGTTACACATTGTAGAAATTTACCTCCTTTAACCTGTATTTTAAGTAAGTAACATTTACACAGTGCTTATTTATACATTTTAGGTAAGAAACATTGACACAAATATAACACAGCTCATCAGGCCATCTCACTTCACTACTACATACTAATGAATTGATGATTGATGATCAACCTCATGATAATCAATATTGTTATACATCCTTTTTACCTGGAGTGGATTGCTATTTACAAATTAAACTCCTTGAATTGTTTCACAAAGAACAATGAAGTAACAAGAAAACATAAATACCAAGACAATCACACTCATCCATGCACAACAGACAACCATTCTAAAAATATGTGGTTAATTTAAGTATTCCAGTAATTTGGTTCCTTCATGAGACAATTAAAAAAAAAACGATTGAGTGAGAATGACATTTGCTAGTGGGAATATGTTTTCCAGATTTCATCTGTTAGACTGTTTGCTTAAATGAAGCCTTACTCATAGCAATTCAAAGATTCACCTTTGTCCATTCTGCCACTTTTCCTGAATAGTGCCGATAATTCAGGAAATGACTGGCATATTGCAACTCAGAAGGCCAAAACATATATTTTGACTTGTGAAGTTGATACCAAACTGAACTGAGCTGGACTGGGATCTGGTTGACATATTGTGAATCGTTCTATGTGGGTGAGTTGAGCTGGCAGTTGGGTGCCATCTGCCAGCTTTTCTCTGTCTGTCTGCACCCAGCTGCATGGTGGGAACTTGGCTTTCACAGTGTCATGCTGTCTGTCTCGCCTACAATTCACCATCCAGCCATGTTGAGTGGCTGTCGGTCCCTTCAAGTTCTTGCTGATGTTTCCTCTGAGAACAAACATGCATGTATGTTAAATCTATGTAAAAAATATACTTTGGGCATCAAGTTGTTTTTTATTTTCAGTTTCTATAGCATCCATCTGAACTGCTATTTCCCAAGCTTTCTGCAAGATCCTTACTGATTGTAATGAATGGTAAATACATGGAATTAAGGGCATTATGTTTGTTTAATAACCTCACATGTCTGACAGTGTTGGGCTGCCTTTCCTCGCTGCAGGGCAAAGAAAAACATAAGAGGGAATGTCAAGGTTCACAGGCAAGCCACTAAACATAATAAGAGGGGACTTGAAAAGATTTGAGAGCCATGAAAGCAGCTAGATCCTTCCTTTAGGAGATAGACATTCCCAGTGGAACCAGTCTTATGCAAAGATTAGCTCTCTCAATTAACAAATGCAATTGGCAGCAGGGCTGGGGATTACAGCCGCATTGTTCTGGCTAGTCTGCTTCTGATCTCATTTATATAAACTGAATGTCATTGATTTGAGGCAATGCAAAATGTGACGATGCGCATTGTAGAGGTGCGTGCTATTTTACACAAGCCTGTACTTCATAAGCACGTCTTCCACAATATCCGACTGATTAGGATTAGTCTTGTTTTTGCCTCACCTATTCATTTCTTGCTTTTATCCTTTTGTTTGTCTCTGCAACACCACAGTGCACTTGAGGTGCTTGATTACAAACAAGTTTGTGGCTCCAATCAGGTAAATTGAGATGAATGTAAATACCTGGTGCTTATAACCTCCACATTGTTCACATTACTGCTATGCCCCTTGTTGACCAGCTCAACCTTTAGATTTGCACGGGTGTTCGTGCCACGAATCCTATTGTAAATAGACATGAGCAAAAACCATGTGTCACATGGCACATCCCTGTAATGTATATGCTAGGAATACACACTTTTATAGACATTTGAGTTCCACTATATACAGATATGAGCAGGCAGCTTTATCCAAAGCATCTTACAGCTGATACAATCACACAAGTCAAACAAGTGTCGGTTAATAGCCAATTGCTCAATGTTGGCAGTACAGTACACTACAGTACCTTAGTATCTTAACCCAGTGGTTCTCAACCGGGGAGGGCAAATCACAAAAACTCACTGGTAATAGTGCAAAGGAGATCCAGAAGACTCCCCCCATGTTGAAATGCAAGCAGTTCCCTGCTGAAAAAACAAGCATAAACCAGCATCAGGTCCATGCTGGTTTAAGCTAGTGTGGTCCTGGTTTTGCTGGTTGCCCAGTATGGTCTTGCTGGTTTTGTTGTTCAAACAGCATACTCAGAAAAGAGCAGCATGCACTGGTCACAACCATCCAAGAACCAGCAAAGACTAGCACGTGCTGGTCACCAGCACCCCCAGTAAAGACCAGAATGTGCTGGTCACCAGCATCCCTAGCAAAGACATGTTCAAAACACTATAAGTCCTGGTCACCACCAAGTTCAGCATCATGCTGGTCTGCTTTATTTGAGTAGGGTTGGACCATTATAATAAACAAATCGAAAACGGTTTAATATCTACCAATTAAAACAGAGGGTTTTAAACCCGTGACGCCACGGCGGCTTTACTATAGAAACTGTCCGAACAGACATGGTAGCGCCATTCACTCTAGTTCTCAGTATTCACGGTCTGTAAAGCGCTCAATGCAATGCAACGCTTATTTACATATTTTCTCACTGAAACAATTGCACCAATTTCAACCAAATACTGCATGTAAAAGCGAAGTTTGTTGCAGGAAGGGATGTGAAATGAATGTTTGTGGGGATCAAACTGAAATATTCTGCACATTTCATCAAACCATTAGAACCACAAGACCTAATCGGCTGTCTCTAAAACTCTTCAATAAAATATTCACCAATTTTATTTTTTTGTAAGGCAATTTTATGCAGACATATAAAGCATTGCATACAAAGCATAATTTTACATCTAGAATTAAAGCCCTTACGGATTTTGAAGAGAAAAAAACCTACACCTCTTTTTTTTCTTTTTATAATAAATTATTTTTGAACCACTGAACTTTTAACCATATAAACAACACAATAGTCGCTGGACTTTATAACTAGTGGAAATCGCATAAACATTTTATTTCCTGATCAGAAATGGATGATTAAATAAACGAAAGGATTTCTTCCTGATGGACCAGGGTAATTGACAGACAGACAGAGATTCTTTATTGTCATTACACATAAGTATACACTTTTTTTTATTTGTTTAGCAGCGGCAATTTAATTACACTACATAGACTGGTTAGACTGGTTTGTGTTGAAAACCCGTGACATTTAATAGTTTCCCAACTCCCAAAAATTTACTAAATCTACCATTCTGCTCTGCGCTCCTAAAACCAAGTCCATGAAGAGATGGATGGCAAACTTTGATGGAAAGCTTGCATAGAAATCTGACTTTTACCATATCAAACATCTTTTATACAATTGCGAACAAGGCGAAAGTGCATTGTCCAAATTTCAATGGTTCATTGCTTCTATATAGCCCCCTGTACTGTTGTGTTATTCTGATTGTCGTGGCTTTGTTTCCCTCTGGCGGCAGGATCTGTCATTGACGAGTGTGCGTTTTTAGGATACTTGGCATAGAAACCTGCTGAAAAAAACAAGCACTGACCAGCATCAACCGTGCTGGTTTAAGCTAGTATGATCCTGGTTTTGATGGTTGCCCAGTATGATCTTGCTGGTCTTGTTGTTTATACAGCATACCCAGAAAAGACCAGCATGCACTGGTCACAACCATCCAAGAACCAGCAAAGACCAGTATGTGCTGGTCACCACCATCCAAAAACAAGACAAGACCAGCATATACTGGTCACCAGCACCCCCAGTAAACACCAGTATCTGCAGGTTACCACCATCCAAAACCCAGAAAAGATCAGCATGTACTGGTCACCAGCATTCCCAGCAAAAACATGTTCAGAACACAACAAACGCTGGACACCACCAAGTTTTTTTTTCAGTAGGGGGCTACCTTCGCATATAAACTTCGAGACTTTTGTTATTGACATCATTATACGCTACCCACCTTGTTGTTCTCTAATGGGAAAAGTGCCATCTAGCGGCAATAAATGATATTACAGATACACATAAAACAAACTACGCTAAACAAAGGAATATTGACTTATTATGAGACACTGGATCGCCTCTGGTGATTGGGAAAGGTGTTTTTTTAGCAGTTGTAATGATTTTGTTCGTGTGTATGCTGGACCTTTTGCAAACCAATCTAAAAATATGACTATCAAAAATGAGGATCTGCTAGTGCCAAATTGGCACTAGATGGCGCTGCAGCTATGTTTACCTCCTCCATGGCACAACCAGAGATGTTAGAGCAGTACATTTATTAGAGCCCGTTTATTCATAGGTAAATGCTATTGTATCCTAGTTGGTTTTTAAAGTTTTGCTATGGTATTTTTGGCTGGTTCTAGTCTCGCTGTAATCACCTAACAACTAGCAACAAATTCTGAGATTAGATTATAGCTGCCTAGCAAGATTTTAACTTTTAGGTACAGTAGAACTATGAAGTGGCCAAATCAGCATAAAGAAATCAATAGAAGTTCATGGTCAAACTGTGAAAGTTAATATTAAAACTGTTTACTATGAAATCCCACAGTACATTTTTCCAGAGATACCATCCCAGCCACCTAGTAATATAGAATGCGTTTAGAATGGATTCTTAACGACATCTTTTACTTTCCTGCTATTAGTAAGTAACCTAAAGTTTTGTAGTTATTTTTGAGGTAATTAAAACTACATTTATTTATTTATTATAGAAAAAAAACCCTTCCTTGTTCCTATATAAGTGGCATAATGGACTTTCTTATTCTGTTGACTGGATGGTTCTTCACTTCACTGATGGATGGTGTGGCACAGTGGCTTCCCAACATCAGACCCTGCCTGTGTGGAATCTGTACATTCTAATTGTCTGCCTGTATGTACTCTGGGCACTCCATATTCTCAAGACTTTTTAGGTTAACTGGACTGTGTCCCATTGTGAATAATTTTCTTTACAGTTTATAAACTTTCAGTTTGACCATAAAGTTCATAGTTCTACTGTGGATATTTTCATGGTCATTTGGCCACTTTATGGTTTTACTGTCAATTTTCACAGTATTTTTTTTCCTGGGTGACTTGATGACAGTGATGGTTGTAATAATGTGACATAAACAAAAAAAATCCAAATTTCATGGAGGTCTGTTCTCTATCCCAGAGAAGAGGGCTGGAAGTGTGCCCAGGATGGGATAGGCGAAGACCGTGGTCACTATTGGTTTGGATTCAGATTTATTTGCCACATGCATAATTATACAAGGTAGAATTTGCAGTGATGTTTTAACGACTGGTAGTTAGAATAAGATTATATACTGTACATGAGAATACAGCTTATATATAGAACAAATAGAAATAGACTAGAAGTAATAAATTAAAAATAGATACATTGATAAATAGATAGATAATATACACTGCTCATAAAAATTAGGTGATATTTCATTATGGGATATTTCCTTTTTAAGGTTACATTATACATGGTGTACGGGGGTTCTCTCTCTCTCTCTCTCTCTCTCTCTCTCTCTCTCTCTCTCTCTCTCTCTCTCTCTGTCTCTCTCTCTCTCTCTCT
>JAUZST010029390.1:0-29609 GCA_034779995.1 Parotocinclus haroldoi | reverse complement strand
AACAATAATTATTGTTAATATAATAATAATAAAATAATATTCCTATATTTAGTTATGCAATCTAACCATGGTTACCATCTAACCCAGCTTTTTCTTAGTTTAGCTCTTTTGTTGAATTACGAACCTAAACACTGTATATCGCATGTAGTGTTCGGTAACAGTACCACCACTACAGTACCTGTGGCAAAAAGAGAGTCGAGTCACTTCTTCCTTGTTAAGTCTGCTTTGAGTTGTGGAGTCTAAAAGTGCCGAGTCCAGAGATTCCCGTAAAGATGTTACTCTTCTTTTCAGCATCTGCTCTCTGCACATGGAAACAAAAAAAGCTAAGTTTTACACACTTGGACACAATTAAAAGTTATTATACTGTATTTATAGACATTTTTAGAATGTCACTCTATTGTTAATTTTGGATTTTAGTGTGTTTATAGCTTTCCTACAGTATTTTACCTCCGTAGAGCTGCTTGAAGTTCTCTCATGATGGCATGGTTCCGTGGGCCAGGAATTCCCCCTCCACTCTCCAGCTTAACCCGATTCTCATCTATCCTCTAAAAGACAAAATGAAAGACCTGATTTAAATTTCCAGTGACATAAGCCTCTTTACAGCCCTATAAATCACCAACACATCTGATAGTGTAGCATAATGCTCGCATCATAACCATATTAAACTTCTGTTTGCACATTTAAGGACACAGTCAGACAGTCAAACAGGCTTGTAGACCATGTAAATGTGCAATAAAATTTCACTTAGAAGTTTAAAGAAATACAGTAAATACATACGCTGGGCTTGAAAGTTTGTGAACTCTTTAGAATGTTATATACTTCTGCAATAAAATGACCATGCATATAAATAAATTTGACTTTGGACTTTGACCAAACCTAAATTAATATAGTCATAAGTCATAGTCCTAAAATCATAGTAAAAGAGCCCTTATTCATTACCGTTCTTATCTGCTTAATCCTGGACATTTTCATGGACGAACTGGGGCCTACCCAGAGGCATAGGGTGCAAGACTGGGTGCCAATACATCACACGTCAGTACGTGCACACTCATACACACTTAACATACTAAATCAACTTTTCTCTGGTAAACTTCATTTAATTTGTTAATATACATCCATTCCTGCATCACATTCCAAAACAATTGAAGTGGGGAAGTTTAAGGCTGATAATATGATAAAAAAACAACTATGTTATTTCTAACAGGTGATTATAATCATGTTTTATTTCAAACACTGTATCCAGAGTTGCAGATGAGCAGAGGATCTCCAATGTCTCAACAAATGTATGATAAAACCACTGAAATTTTCCAAAGAAAGATTGGAGGGGACTTGCGTGTTTCTCCCTCCACAGTGCATAATATCATTAAACAATTTAGATGGAGGAATTCCACTGCATTTAGGGCAAGGGCACAATCCTAAACTGAACTACCATAATCTCTGATCCCTTAGATGGCACTGCATGAAGATCCATCATGCATCAGTGGCTGATGAATGAACCACATGGGCAAGGGATTACTTTAGTAAACCTTTATCAAGCACTACAGTATGTTCACAAACATTACATAAAGCATTAGTGCACAAAACATAATCCTCATGTAACCCATGTCCAGAAACAGAGACCATCACAAAGTGGATATGTGTATTTAAAAAAAATTGTTAGCAACAAATTGTTAGCAAAGAGCAAAAGCCAGGGTCTGTGATGGTATGGGGTTATATCAGTCGGCAAAAGTCATACTCACTCATGTGATGGCAGCATTAATGCAGAAAATTACACTAAAACTGGGTTAAGGGCCTTACTTAAGAACCCAGTTGTGAAAGCTTGGCAGAGGTGGGATTTGAACCTTGGACCATCAGGTCCAGAGGCCAGTACCTTAACTTCTAGGCTACTGCTATTTTTCTTTATTTTTTCATCTACAGTCGTGGCAGTCAATAGTTTTGAGAATGGCACAAGTTTTGCTTTTCACAAAGTTTGCTGCATCTGTTTTTATAGTGATATTTAAAAAAAATTAAACTCTAGATTGGGAAGAGTGATCAGATGAATTGCAATTAATAGCAACATCATTCTCTGTCATGAAAATTACTGCATTACAGCCACTGGGAGTGCTAGAGGAAGTGGGTTCACTTTGCTTAAGAACAACTAGAAATGGTATCAAAACGTTCTATAAGAGAAACTTCTGCCAATGATCCAGGAGCAATTTGGAGTTGAACTTGAACATGCTTTTTCCAGCATGATGGAGCACTATGTCACAAGGCAAAAGTGATAACCAAGTGACTCAAGTGAACAAACATTGAAATTCTTGGTCCATGTTCAGGAAATTGCCCAGATCTGCCCAGGAACTGCCCGGACCTGGGGCCAAGCCTTGCTTAAAATGAATGTTATTGTAAATATAAAGTTTAAATAATATGGAATGCTTATAATTGTACTTCATTATAGCATATACGCATCTGAAAAACAAGTGTGAGAGAAAGTATTAAGAGTATAGTGATTTTTTCTGGCTCAGTAATGTCAGTGATCTTGTATCATTTTTGGTGTACTGTGAAGTGCATTGTCTGAGATGATTCTTCAATAATGTAACTGACATTGCCATATAAGGGTTTTGTATTTGCAGCATAAAACTGAACAGTGAATAATTCCTCAGCAATTACTAAGACATTTAAGCAATTATTGATTTTAGCAAATGGCTGCAGTGAAACAAAGAGTGAAAAATGTAAAGAGGTCTGAATACTTTCCATACCCACTGTATAGTTTTATATTATTATTGTATTCTTAATAAAGGGAAATAGTTTGATATGTTCCTCTTTACATTCATATTTCGTATTTAATGAATAATAAATATGATGTAATTTAAATTGATTTGTTTTCGATTACATCCTGTACTTTTACATAGGTATTCTTAAAGATGTCCTGTGAAATAAGGATAAGTATGTTAAAAGGCTAAAGGATGAAATTCTTTTTTTCTTTAAACCAAATTTGAGGAACATACACTGTCTGGTTTAGTAAAATAATAAAATGCAAACATGGACAACAAATGACCTTTGATCTGTTCCGGGACCTGCTCAAATGACAATTAACCCAGAGAGAAACTAATGAAGCACCTGTTGCTCTGCTCTCTTGTCATCCAGATCTTCTCTTAGATTCTGTGCGATGGCAGCTCCAGCTGAGTCCTGACACTTTTGTGCCATCAAGGAATAATCCAGACACTGTCGCTCCTTCTCTTTCAGCCTGATGAGTCCACGCAACTCAGACATTTCTTCCTGAAAGCACACCTTGACTGTTTCATTGTGTTACATTTTTTATTCTAGACATATTTTGCTATACTGTATGTGCCAAATAAAAGAGCTAAACTATTTTGAAAGGTAAATTCAAGAAATGTAACATACATGATAATAAAATACACAGATAATGTGGAAGGTTGTTGCCATTGCAGAGATGCCTTTCTAATGCATCACAATTTGTTATACCCTTACTATCAGATCTCCATATTCATACATATAATAACTCCAAGTTATTAATTGTACCTTTTTAAATATATAGCACAAGCATTGTGGATGAATTATGATACTTTACCCTGACATTGACTAGCTCATACAACAGTGCCGCTTTCTCTTTTTTGGGGTTATTTGAGGTTGCATTACTGAATCTTCTGGCTCCAGCCAAAGTGCCTGTGTCAGGACTGAGTTTTCCTTCTCCTATACTGATCTCCTCTGGAATACAAACAGCAGATCTGTCCTGTTTGAGTCGAGAGATCCTCTGCACAATAACACCAGTCTTATCGTCAAACTCTTCGGCAGATAACCTAAATAAAAACAGGGTTTTATGTTGTGATAATGCAGATTAAGCATCCCACTCATGACTGACAATAAAGAAAAAGTAGTTTAACTGTAGCTTAGTTTGTAGAATCTTCTTTAACTACATTAGAGTTCTTCTTTAAAGTATCTTATGAATCCATTCATTTAATTATTCCTGTTTGCGCTTAAACTCTGTCTGTGCTTTAATAATAGACATAAATAATATGTATATAACAGACAACCTGTTTAAATACACATTGGTTAAGTTGCAGTGAGTCTTTATCTATAAATATTTTAATACATCATAAAAATAAAAACGGAATAAAAATACTGAATAGGATATTTAATTTAGTGTTGTCAGATGACTACAATGTTAAATCACATTAAGTGAATGATTTGTATTGCATTAAAGTTCATGAATACTATTTATGCTTGTTCCAGTTAGAAATAGCTGCTTTTAAAAAAGCACTACACAGCATGGACAACATTGTTTTAAGCAATTCAACAACATTACTTTCATCATGTCTAATAAGGCTTTTGGGAAGCTGTCTTAAATTCTAACTAAATGTAAACATGTAAAGGCTCTATGTCAATGTTTTTAAATTACTTTGCACAGGTCCAAAAATATGGATGCTGCAACCCAGCGAGTACCCAACGTACTATTCTCACTCTTTATTGTCTTGTTTGCTGCATTACAATTTTACATTGCAATGACCAAAACGACCAAAACCAAAAAATCATATACAATATATTATTTTTTCAATTCTTTCATCCGAAATAGCATGTGCAAACTGTTACCTTGTTCGCAGTGTAATGGAGTGTGTGTTTCTATCAACTAGACAGACTCTTTATCCTTTTTTTAATTCAATAAATGAAATTTTTGTCTGTGGTAGTCTCCTATTATGCTGAATGTATGAATATATAAATATATGCTAGGTAAAAATGGAAAAAGTACTGCATAAAGTATGAAGTATGACATGCTGTCATTGACCACAATGACCTGTTCTTCTTGGCATTTGTGCCCAATTCTGTACAGGATGGCTCATCACCAGCAGTAATCAAACTGTCAGGATGTTCTGGAGTAAAAGTTACTGAAATGAGATACAGACAGTAGTTAGGAAAAAGTCAGAATAAAGAGCATCGTTAATAATAAGCTTACAGAGAAAGCTCATGAAATGTATGACATATAACTAACACAAGTGTAAAAGGCACCTGGCAACATGGCATTCTGTCCTTTCCTGACTTCATACAGGGACAAAAGATCACTGTATGCCTCTTCACACTCCTCACTGTCAATCAAAATGTCATAGTTAGTCTCTCTCTGTGTCTTGCTCTGTCTTGCTCTGTCTGTCTGTCTTGCTCTGTCTGTCTTGTCTGTCTGTCTCTCTCTCCCTCCCTCCCAGTAATTAACCCTAAACCAAATTCATTTGTGTTTCTATCACTGTAGGGCTTTCTATTGACATAGACTTATAAAGCTAATAAATTCTACATATATATCCACAGCTGAAACTAACCTTAATCTCAGTAACCTAAAATAAATATTTG
The DNA here is from genome assembly GCA_034779995.1 of Parotocinclus haroldoi. Taxonomy (NCBI): domain Eukaryota; kingdom Metazoa; phylum Chordata; class Actinopteri; order Siluriformes; family Loricariidae; genus Parotocinclus; species Parotocinclus haroldoi. Next base: position 24,275 of record JAUZST010029390.1, on the reverse strand, counting down.
TGCTCTTTCAGTATTTTAAATCAAAGTTGAAGTCTTTCTCAAATTGATTTGCCTTACAAAGACCAGCCAAATGTCTTGAAGTAAAACTCTTTTTATTCTTGTTGGTACATTTGGTTCCCATAATGATATATAAACTTAAACTTCCTCCCACACACACCACTCAGAGATCTGTGACAATGAAAGCTGAACATAGTTCAAAGCGTATGTTACAAACAATCAGGTAATGGAAACCATATCCAGTACCAACTCTAACTTATTGCTGACAGCACATTCTTGTATTGAGCAGACAACGCATAACAGCGCACCAGTATGCAAGGGCCATGTGTAGAGCTGAGCAGTTGGCCTCGTGGCGGCTCAGTGCCATGCTGACCTGCTCCAATTCATTCTTCCGTCGTTCCAGAGCTGCTGTCAAGCGTTCATTCCTTGCCTTTAGCCTTTCCAGGTACCTAAACACAAAAATTTAGGGCTTACACACATATATGCACAAATTCATATTTATAACCAATATAAGCAATTCATAAATAGTATGCATATCAAATACAAGGAGTTAAATTCAGATAATCAAGAATATTGTCCTTTCCCATTTGTTGAAAAATATTTCAACAGTTTTGGCATTTCTCATGTGATTTTTGGGATCCATTTACATATATTTCAATCTCACGTAGCACAAACTGGTACCAATAAATATTTCTAGCTCTGGCATATACATTCTCTAGCAATGACATTTTTGGGTGACAGATAAGGACTGCAGGCAGGCAGTCCAGTACCTGTACCCAATTCTTTTACAGCCATGCCTGTTGTGTGCACCATGTGGTTTTGCATTTTATTGTGGATAAATGACGGCTCGTCTCTGGAAAATATGTGAAAAGGAAAATCTTGAAGGCAGTATATATTACTCTAAGAACTGAATGTAATTTTTTGCATGAATGCTGCCATCACAGAAGTGAAAATGAATTTTGCCATGGGCACTAACAGCATTCCAAACCATGACAGACCCTGGCTTTTAGACAGGACTGTCTTGGTCGTCCTTTTGTTTTTGGTCCAGCATACACAGTCAATACTTCTAAAAAAAAAAAAACATTTTGGAATACTGGTTCGTCTGAACACAATACATATTTCCATGAACTATAATATATGCCTCCAAGCCCAGAGAAGTTAATGTCACTTCTGGACTTGGTTAACATGAAGCTTTGCAAAGTAAGTTTTTAAGTGCCATTTGTAAATGTGTTTAGTGCTTGGTTAGAAAAATTATTAATGATTCAGAGATCACGTGTGATCCTTGATGTCTATGCCCTTGCTCTTTAAGCACTGAATTTCCTCCACATTTATTGAATTGTTCATTGTGTCCTCCGTTGTTGGCCCAGAGGACACAATGTCCTTGATTTCCAAAAACAATGTGAAATGTGGACTCGCTGGGCTGAGGCATTTTTGGGTGTTTTTGATATATGGCTTTCTCTTTGCATGGTTTTAACTTGTACTTGTGGCTGGAGCAATGAACTGTGTTAAATGACAATGGTTTCTGAAGTGCTCCTGAGCCCATGTGGTAATATCCATTACAAAATGTACAAATAATGTCGTTTTTTACTGCAGTGCCACCTTAGGGGTTCGAAGGTTACAATAACTTAATGTTAGTTTTCGGCCTTGCCACGTACTTGCAGAGATTTCTTCAGATTTTCTGAATGTTTTAATGATTTTATAGACTGTAGATGATGAAATCCCTAAATTCCTTGCAATTGCACGATAAGAAACATTGTTCAACAACTGCTGGACATTTTGCTGCAGTTGTTCACAAAGAGGTGAACCTCACCCCATCCTTGCTTGTGAAAGAGTGATTTTTGGGGATGCTCCCTTTATGCACAATCAAAAACACTCTCACAAACTCTTTTTATTTATGTTTTATACAATGTCCCAACTACATTGGAATTGGGGTTGTACATGGATATGTTAATTATTATATATATAAATAATTGCCATTTCCAACCACAGGACACAATCTGTATAGATTTTACTCCATATCCCACCAATGCTTGGTTGTCACAAGCTTGTCAAGTCCCAAAAACAATATGTACCAAGTACATTTTTCCCATAAGGAATAATGTAGATTGAATAAATCCATTCCAGACTCCCAGAAAATCCATACTTTATAAGGCATATTATGCATTAATTGAGAGTTAATTAAGACAAATACATGATGAGTTAAATCATGTAATGGTGAGTTTAATATAAACTCTAATATAATATGAACTCTAATAGAGCCTATTACATATTAGGATTCACATTAACACCCATGTATTAACCTACATTTAATGTAGGTTACAGCTTATTTAATAATAAAAATTTGAAAAAATTGATGTATCTTAAAGAGTAATGAACAGAAAGCAAAATTGTAAAAGCAAAGCATTTAGTCTGTTGGTAAACATGAAGCACTAGCTGCTAACGCTAGATGCCCAGCCATAAAGGCAGAGGATTTGGTTCCTGTTTTCCTTTTGGTTGGCTGTTATTACTCACCATTTGGGATCTATGGGAACTGATGTGCACTAACAATACAGAACTGTAGATGTAAAAAAAACATGATGTTCACTGAGCAAGGGATATTGTGAATCTGAATCACTGAACCACTATGTACTGAATCATGAATCAAGTTTCTGCTGAAGTCACGGCTCAACTGATACAAGAGAAGTGCCAAGTACCAAGCAAATAACAAAAGCTGAAACAATTTTTCCTACTCAAAATGCTTAAAGAATCAAATTTGGTGAGTTCCAAAGTGGTCGAGAACTGAGGTACTACTGTACATTAAAAAACGAAGTTTTATAGCTACAACAAGCAAATAGCACCCATTCCATATCAATTCCATGTCTCACCTCTGAAGACGCTCGGTTTCAGTCTCTATTACTGAACTGCCAGAACTGGATCTAGATGGCCTGGATGGAGAGCCAGAAGGTGACATTGGCATTCGACGTGAGAAAAGAGGCGACCCAGGCAGGACAGGAGATGCCCAGCATGGACTAGATGTCCTACTAGACGACAAGGATGGGCTTCTGGGAGGTGAACAACTGGCTGCAATTAGCCATATGCTTTTCAGCTCGTTCAACTAATGTTGAAAGGTGCATTGTTACTGACAGGACATTGTGAAGTATAACATGGTAAGGTAAGTCATAAAATGACGTTACCTTTTCACTAAGCCTTTTCTTCTCCTCCTCCATCTCCGATATGGCTCCCTCTGCATTCCTTTGTTTTTCTTCTTGACTCTGCAGGCTGCTTCTGAGTTCCCGGTTAAGTTTATCCTGCAAGAGAACTTCTTTTTGATACTGCTGACGCTCTTCTGCAGGTAATGCAGATAGGTATGTGATTCCAAGTTCTCTCTCCATTTCCTCTAACACCTAAAGTAAAGGTTACAGAAATAGTTAACTAGTCAATATTAATATTAATACTATATAATATAATAATGACAAAGTGTGAACATGGAACCAACTGGTATGATATTGTGTGAAGAGTTTACTTAAAGTACAGCAGAGAGCTGCTGTAGGGAGAGTAGTTATATTGGGCTTGATGCATCTTATGAGCAGAGCACAAACATACTTGTGTGGCTTCAACCCAGCGATCACGCGCCGCAGTTAGATGGGCTGCTTGGGTTTTTCCATCATCCGGAATGTGAGTACTGACCAGCTCTCGCCCCCTGCTGGCTGAGGACTCCAGAGTGGACAAAACCTCTTGGAGTTTTGTCCATAGCTCCCCACTGCCCCCTATAGTATAGACAAGATAAGTAAAGTATAAGACTTAAGACTACTGAGTGTGGATATAAAGATACAATCTGTGACACATATTTTATTCATTTTAATAATTTTATATTAAAATTCCCTTTCATTTGGGATCTATAGCAGTTTTTCATGTGGGGATTTATACTTCAGCATGTTTGTATCCAGTTGTATCCAAATAGCATGTCAATCACTACCCAAAATTACTACACCCCAGCCCCCGCAATCCACACAGACAGAAATTTACTGTGAACTGTGAACCTCTGTCATTAAGTTTCCATTACTGGAGCTGTGGATGAACAGGTTGAGTACAGTCTCATAGATTTATTTTGTTTATTTGGATTATTTAGCTTATTTTAACTATATTAATTATACTATAAATTATAATATTAACTATATTAATTTTTAACTATATTGGATTATTTAATTATCACTGTTGGCAACAGTGGCCATTTCTGCGACACATAAAAAAGTTACTTCTATACACAAGGTTATCTCAAGACTAGTCATATATATACATATATATATATATATATATGAATATAATTGATGTATATAATTTATAATGTATATAATTTATTTATATGTGTGTATATACACATATGAACATATACATACCCAATTGCAATGAAGTTGGGACGTTACGTAAAACATAAATAAAAACATAATATGATGATTTGCAAATCATTTTCAACCTATATTCAATCAATAAATCAATCAATCAATAAATAAACTACATAAACAAGATACTTAATGTTCAAATTGATAAACTCCTATAATTCAAATTGATAAACCTATAAACCTATTTGCAAATATTCATTCAATGCAAAACATTCCAAAGAAGTTGGGACAGGGGCAACAAAAGACTGGGAAAGTTGAGGAATGCTCAAATACACCTGTTTGGAACATTCCACAGGTGAGTGTCATGACTGAGTATAAATGGAGCATCCCCGAAAGCTCAGTCGTTCACAAGCATGGATGAACTACATCAGCAAAAAACAGTTTATCAACGTTTCCCATCGTGCAATTGCAAGGAATTTAGGGATTTCATCATCTACAGTCCATAATATGGATAAATCTCTGCAAGTAAGCCACAAGTCCCCAGCACTGCATTAAAAGTAATATTATTCTGTAACAGATATGATCACATGGGAACTTCAGAAAACCATTATCAGTGAAAATAGTTCATTGCTCCATCTACAAGTGCAAGTTAAAACTCTACCATGCAAAGCTAAAGCCACATATCACCAACAACCAGAAATGTTGCTGGCTTCTCTGGGCCTGAGCTCATCTGAGATGGACTGACACAAAGTGGAAAAGTGTCCTGTGGTCTGACGAGTCTACATTTCAAATTGCTTTTGGAAATCGTGTCCTCTGGACCAAAGAAGAAAAGGACTGTCCGGATTGTTATCAGCGCAAAGTTCAAAAGCCAGCATCTCTGTCTCTGATGGTATGGAGGTGTGTTAGTGCATATGGCATGAGTAACTTGCACATCTGTAAAGGCACCAGTAATACTGAAAGGTATATACAGGTTTTGGTGCAACACATGCTGCCATCCAAACAACATCTTTTTTAGGGACGTCCCAGCTTATTTCAGCAAGACAATGCCAATTCTGCACGTGTTAGAACAGCTTGGCTTTGTAGTAAAAGAGTGCAGGTACTAGACTGACCCACCAGCAGTCCAGACCTGTCTCCTATTGAAACTGTGTGGCTCATTATGAAGGGCAAAATACGACAACGAACTGTAAATGGCCGGTCCAACGTGGAATTAAACCCAATAACTTCTTGCTGTGAGTCATTGATCAAGTGTTAAAATATTTTTTGATCCATTTACACTTAAGTCTGTGCAGGTATCACAATCAGGGGATCAACCCCTAATGCTGCTTACCCCTATTAATCCTGCGATGGACTGTGTAGTTCTATGCTAAATGTTAATATGATATGATATGATATGATCTATGATATGATCTATGATAAATGTTTGTGGTGGTGTTTTAAAGTTTCGGAACCCATTTAGAGACAACCCACACAAATAAATTTGACAAAAATATGATATCGTACATTACATGTCTTACATTACATCGAGGGTCCTTACACATTTCTACTTATTATGGTCAGGACTTTGACTTGGCCATTCTAAAACACTAACCTGAATCTCCTTTAGCTTTAGTAGAAATACTCGTGTGCTTAGAGTCATTGTCTTAGCTACAAGACCCACATTCTTTTTTTATTCAGTTCACAAACAGATGTCCTGACATTTTCCTTTTGAAACTGGTTGGATTTAGAATTTAGAATGTATTGCTGTCCTTGTCCAGATGCAGGAAAACAGTCCCAAAGCATGATTTCACCACCACAATGCTTTACAAATTAAGTAAAGTTTTATACTAGAGTGCAGTGTTTTCCCTTCCTCTTCACATTTATACCAAAAATTTCTATTCTCTGCCTGTTCACAAAAAAAGTGTTTGTAGTAGAACATTGTCTTGTCCGAAACAAACCATGAACATGCAAGAACATGTTCTTTATGAAGAAATTTGTTGAAAACTACTAGGGATGGTAAACGTGGTCTTGAGTTTTCTCCTTTTGCACAAACTCTGTCTGACTGTAGACGCTTCTGAAGTTTTAGATATGATGTTGTAAAGATTTCTGGGGTCATTTACACTTGTAAAGATCAGACAAATTTAAGGTTCACCATATGTAATATTGAACAAATATAATGTTATACTATTGCATTCTTACTAAATACCAGCTCATGCATAATGTTACTTGTTTAATTGAGTTTCCTTTTTCTACTTTTTGGACTTTGGACAATTTTTCAAGCACCACTGAATGCTACACATTTAGAGGGTGAATACTATGAGGTTGTTGTATTCCTTAAATTAATTAATCACTTCATTATTGCATTCATTCATTCAATTTCTTTTCCACTTAATCCTGAGCAAGGCTGCAGAAGAGCCGATGCCTAGCCACAGGGCACAAGGCAGGAACAACCCTAGACAAGGCACTAATCCACAGGTCTTGGACTGTGGGAGGAAACCAAGAGCACCCACCGTAAACCCACACAGTCACGGGGAGGACATGCAGAAAGAAAGGACTGGATTGAATCCAGGATCTTCTTTCTCTGAGATGATGGTGCTAAACATCAATCACCATGTTGCCCCAAATGTATTATATAATTGTTTCACACTGTTTCTAATGTAAGGTTTTATGTGAAGAATGCTGAAACATGGTGAATACCTTCAGATTCACTTCCACCTTGTGTGGTTACAGATTCCACAAATACCATGCCAGCATGTACTAGGGGATTGGTCTGTGATGCTGGTGGACTTGTGCTCTTGTCTAAAATTGGCACGCAGTCTAGGCCCTCTGGCTCACAGTCTTTTTGATCACTGTGAAAAAAATAATAATTATATAAAAAAATTAATATATTAAAAATTTTATAAGGTCAGTTTTCTTAATTGCAACTGTGAATGCAGGCGTACCGTGGAATATGCAGTGCTCCCATCTTCACATTCAGTTCAGATATAACTCTGAGTAATGCGCCCACCTCAGCTTCACACTGGCCCAACTCTGAGTCAGCACATGCTAAACTGCCCATATTCTATAGGACACAATGCACACATATAAACATATATATATATCACTTACTCACTCAGTTTTTAATTATGCTTATTCAACCTCAAGGGTCAGCTGTCAGCACAAAATACAAGTTAAGGCAACTGTCCCAGTCCCAATCACATACAAGCATACACACATCTACACCTTTGGAGACAACAATTGACATAACACATATTGAATATAAGAGGAAGCTCAGAAGAAACCCACACAAAAAATTCCATACAGGCAGTGGCAGGGCCTTGAACCCAGGTATCTTTAGCTGTGAGATGACAGCACCACTGCGTCACCTTTAAACCAAATGCATATGAAAATGCAATAAAGCACACACAGAACATAAAGGATTCCATTTCTTTTGTATGTTTGCATATAAAAAAATATACTGTAGATAATGCAGATGTTACTGTAATTGTACAGCCTTTTTGGTTTGAGCAGAGGAAATGGTGGAAACACACGTCCTGCAAACACACTTCCTGCTACCTTAGTGTCTACACAAAACTGTTTTGAAAATCCGTTATGTTGGATCACTTGTTGTCCATAATCCTCAATTAAACGTAAAATAAACGTATGGTTTAAACTCATTTCTGAATGACCTATCAGCTATTTTTCATCGGTTCTGTTATAAAAGACATCTCATCACAGTATACTAATTTAATTTGCTTTATGAAAATCTGTTGAACAATTGACAAGTTTTAATGAACATTAAATCAGTCACATTACTCATCCATGTATCTAGATTAGCAAAACAAAAACTCACCTCTGTCATTCTAGCTACACCTTCTTATCTTGCTCAGGCTTCTTGCTTGAGAACACAAATGCACACAGGCTTATAAACAGAAACTGCCGTCCTACTGCTCTGTATGATTATAGCCTTGCGTTGTTCCACACTGAGCTCAAGGCATGAAGCACAGATTTGGGGGAAAATGTGCCCATTCCATTACCTACTTATTGCTCTTCTGTTCGCAGAGATTGACTTTCTTCTTCACATAGTGTTTTGTATGGTACCTAACTAATGAAAGGCATGACTAACCCCACCCATGCTCTGGTGAGGTCTTTTCCTGTTTTTATGTAGACTTTCTTTCCTCTGTTAAACGTTAAGGTTGTTGTTGTAGGAAAAGAAAATCTATAATCTTCGGCTGGTAAAATTTATGTTAAAAAAGCACAACCTCCAGATTTTTCAGCAGGATATTCCACTTGGTCTACAAGAGACCACTTGTTGTATGTTTTATTTTGAACTGTTGTATATTAATTGAAAATGTAGTTCTATATACAGTGCTCACAAAAATTAGGCAACATTTCAAAATTATTATAAAGCAATAAAAAATAAGCATTTGGTATTGTATTAAACAACAACATCAGAAAAGCAAAAGGATGCTACAAGAACTGCTGGACAATCTGATCCTGCTCATGCCCCGTCACTGTCAGTGTGGTTTGGCTGTCTTGAGTGACCATACACCCTACTGAACAGTCAATGTGTGGCACTCTCGTCCAGTTTAACATGCTTCTGTTCACCCTTATGAATATGTCACTTGCTTCTCATTCACAATAACTGAGTTTGCATCACATTTGCATAATCCAACAACTTTTTTTGACTTTTCATTTGCTTTTCTGATGATCTCGTATGATCTTTAATGAAATCAAATGCTTCTTTTTTAATCCCATAATTATTGTGAGCATTGTAGATTACCAAAATACAAGATATAGTTTTAATTTTTTCGTTGCAGACACCAATGTTAAAGAGCATTACAGGTGTGAATATGACACTGCTGCTACAGGTTAGGTCCTAGCTCATCAAAACCCTTGGATTAAGAGTAAATTAATGAAAAAATGAATGAATATAGGCCACAGTACTGATCATCCTAGATGAGTAGAATTAGTAACAGGTCACATGGGAAATAATTTCTGCATTTTGATTTTAGCACACAGTCCCATTCGGAAGATCAAAACAAACAGACTAAAAAAGAGGTGTTTTCAAACCCCATATGTTGCTGTGCCCCAGTAAAAGCACGGTGGAAACGCCATTCTTAAACCCGCGACCGAGATCAGGATTATGCTGTTAAGAAAATGAATGAATATATGAATGAAAGTCTTAAAAACAGCAATAGCTGTCTGAGCAGGGAGATGGTAGGTGTATGACAAAGTAAAGTGAGAATGTGACCATTAGATGGTGGTATTACCCGCACCAGTGTAGTCTACCTCTGAAAGCATCGGTGAAGTAGATCGGTATAAGGAAGTGTTGAGGAAAATAATTCGCTGCCTCTTTTGAACGTTTTAGGTAAGGTCAAGAAATTCTATCTTTCGGGTAAAGTTCAGCTTATGAATTGTTCTTATTTCTCATTAAGCTGCTCTGTCAGATGTCGAGGGCAATGCTGCTGTTTTATGAGCATGCAACAACAACGTTAGGTAGCGTTTAAAATAGGTTTGCAATCCAAACGGCTCCGTTTTTCATACGTAGTGCACTAGATGTAGGGTGTAGAATGCATCAAGTCTTTTATTTTGAAGTGAGGTTTTATAGGGGTAATCAAAGGTTTGAAATACATGCTTGACGTTGTTACGCTTTATGTAAACAAAAGTATTGAGACACACCGCTTATTCAGGTTTTCAATTCAGTCCCATTGATACATCTAAATTAAGCACCTAGTCGTGCACTCTGCCTTTACAGATATTTGTAAAAGAATGGGTATTTATAGCTAAATTAGTTCACTGAATTCGAACCCCGTAATGCTCGCGTTGCAGCAAGTCGGTGTATGACTTTTCCCCCTAATAGATATTACACGATCAGTTGTGAGTGGCATTATTGCAATCTGGAAGCATCTAGGAAATATATTATTTCGGGCACGAAGTAAACGGGGCAGGCTTTGGCAAGTGCTGTGGTGCATACTGCCCAAAAACTGTGCACTGTGAGCTTCATGGCATAAGTTACCGTGGTCGGGCAGCTCAGTGCAAGTCTTACATCATCAACCAGAATGCCAGGTGTCACATGGGGTGGTGGGATGCCAACACTGGACTGTGGAACAGTGGAACTGTTATCCCAATTTGAGCAGTCTGAATGACATGTCTGGGTTTGGCTGATGCCTGGAGAATGTTACCTACCTGACTGCATTATGCTGGCTGTATAGTTTGGTGAAGGAGGGATGATTTTGGGGTTGTTTTGGGAGTTGGCCTAGGCTCCTTAGTTTCCCTGAAGGGAAACTTTAATGCTTAATGCGTTTCTGGTTCCATCAAGACTGTGTCTGTGCACAAAGCAAGGTCCATAAACACATAGCTGTTTGAGTTTGGTGAGAAAGAACTTCACTGACCCGCACAGTGTACTTGCTCAGTCAAACACCTTTGAGATAAAATGTAATTGGGATTTCGAGCCAGGCCATATATGACCTACCAAATTATTTTCTGGATGAATGTGCAAATGCACACAGAGACACCTAATTCTTGTATCAGTTGCAGGTGAAAAGAAAGAGAGAGAAAATGAATAGAGGGTCTTGTCTGCCCACCTGTACTGCTTAACCCCATTACACTAGACAACAGCTTGCACATGCTGTTTTAATATTAAAAAAAAACCTAATAAATGTAATATCTTGCATTGAAATGATATTATTCTGATGTTTTGTTTGTTGAACTATTACAAAATGATAAATGCATTCTGCTTCTGTTAGCCACTCAGATGACTATTTCGTGTTTTAAAAAACTCATGTTGAAATTATTGGGGAATACCGTATTAAATAAATTCCTGATTTTTATTCTTGATTTAGTCCATCTCAGTAATGACCTTTATGTCGCATTTCAGTCTACACAGTTAGATGGTTCCATCACTTTTTTCCTAATCATACTAGGACACCATACATTACTGATGACTGCAGGGTCAAAACATTTTCATAAAAAAAAATAAATCCTATCTCATTTGTGTACAAAAAATTAGCAGCTATCTTTTCAAAATAGATTAGGTTTGTTAGGCTGTTCAATTAGTCCTGGTCTACTAATTGTACATGTTGCGTGTATTTACTTAACTTGGTGGCTTGGCCAGGTGCAATGGAGAATTCCGATTCGGGCCCAGCGGACGGACAGGAGCAAATAGCCGAGCTTCGACTGAGAACACGCTCTAATCCAGAGGGAGCAGAGGACAGACGTAGCAGTAATGGCAGTCTGAACAGTCCAACACCTACCCAACCAGCAGTGGGAAGTCGAGTGGAGGGTGAGGGAGAAGCAGCCAGCACTGACAGTTCTTCATCCGCCACTTCTGTTCCTTCCTCCATCGCTACTGCAGCCACTTCTACAGGCAGTGTCATGCCAAATTCAGTACCTTCATCCTTGCCTGCTGCTAAAGCCAGGCCCAAACCGTGTCAGCCATCACTGGCACCACAGATTCCTCCAACATCAGAAATCCAGATGCGAGCACCGAGGGTCAACTGCCCTGAAAAAGTGGTAAGTCTCAAATCAATACATACAGACAAGTTAATTCATAGTCATTGTACTTATTTTGTGTGTTATGCCTCCCAAACAGATAATCTGTTTGGATTTATCAGAGGAAATGTCACTTCAGAAACTAGAATCTTTTAATGGGTAAGGTTTTTTTTATTGGCTTTACATGTTTATTGTGTGGAAATGTTTCTTGTTCTTGCCCCAGACACAGAGCTGTTTTTGTTCCCAGATCAAAAACAAATGCACTGAATATCTCCCAGAAGATGATTGAAATGTTTGTGAGAACAAAACACAAAATAGACAAGAGGCATGAGTTCGCGTTGGTGGTGGTTAATGATGATGCCTTATGGGTGAGTAATTGATAACCCAATTTGTAGTTTATTAATAATAACAATGTTCAAAGAAGGTGCAGGATGTACAGTGCATTCTTTTTAAAGTAAAGCAAATGAAACAGTTTTTTACAGCTCTGGATTCTAATCTTATCTTAAAAGCTGCACAACAGGTGAGATGTACATAGAAGCTAATATGTGAGAGAAAATGTAAACCTTTTTCTACAATTTCTGTGGTTTTCAAATCTAACTTTTACTTGGACACACAACATTAAATTTAAACATGCAAAAGTCTGTTTTTAACATTTGAATTTGTGGAATATACAAAAAAACAATACACTTAAAATATATAAAGCTACACTAAATAAAGGATAGTTTTGTTTTTTATTTAAAATATGTTATAAGTTAACATTATACTTCCATAATGACTAACATATTTGACACTGGAGACATAGAACAACAGATTTACCTTTACATTTATGTCATTTAGCACCCTTATCCAAAGCCACTTACAATCAAATACAGTCTTATAATCCAAGCAATTGTGACTTCAGGGCCTTGCTCAGGGGCCCAACTGTGGCAGAGGTGGGATTTGAACCCTGGCCTTTCTGGCCCGTAGTCCAGTACCTTAACCGCCAGGCCACCACAGTTCTAGGTGACATGTAATTCAGGCACTGTACTTCATAAATATGTCTTCTACTGTATATCAGCAGATTCCCTGGTGCACACACAGGCTTAAAAACAAAGTGACTTATTGCATACATTTATTTACATATCTAAGCGGATTATTTAGGATAAGCTAGAGTGAACTAGTTAGATGGGCAATCTGATGAAACTGTTTAAGTGAAAATACTTTTTAAAGTACTGGTAATTTCCATTGAGTGTGTTATTTAAATTTGATTTAACATGCAAATTTTATTTATAGGAATGGTTATTTTCACCAACACAACGAGAGAGTTTTTTTTCTCTCCCATTTTTTCTAAACAAAGTTTTTATTCATGTCTAATCTGGATAAATAACGTAAAAACACAAGTGCATTTAGATTTCGTGTGTGCCACTGTTAATTTTAAATCAGGCGCACAAGTGCCCTTAGGTAAAAAAGCTTCCTGAGGTAAGAGTACATTTAAATTAGGTTTCTGTGCGCTAGTTCTTCTCAGTACCCTTGGGTGGAGTACAGCTGAGGAAACATTAGAGGCAATTAAAAGAGGCATATTATTACTTAAGATATTAGAGTGAACATATGACTGTTACTTAATTTCATGTTATATATGCTAGAGTTTGTAAAAAAAAAAAAATTAAAACAAGTAGAGAAAAAGATGACGGGGTGTCTTTGACATTTGAACATGTTGACAGATTTGTAACAGATCTATACTTAAGTATAGAATTATTTTTTTTCCTCATACTCTGTTTGTCACTACAAAGATTAGATTTCAAATACGTCATACTATACTTAGTAATATGTTACCTGCAACACTAACTGCAGCTTTGTTATGAAACAAATTATTCCCATTAGTACCTCTTCACTCATGCACTGTTTCCAAAATTGTTTTAGGCTTAAATAATCTGTTTCTGCATAAATAATCTGTTTATTTAAACAACCCTGTATTTTTCACATAGGTCAAACCATTCAGAGTGTATTTATTAGTGTATTTAGTGATGTGGTTTAGATGTTTAACAAATAACAGAGATTGTTTAAGTTATTACATTTTGTTAAATTCTCATTGAGTCTTGATTCTTTGGTTTTTGTTGTTATTGTTGTTATGTAGTTATCAGGCTTCACCTCTGACCCACGCGAGTTGTGCAGCTGTCTGTATGATCTTGAAACAAATGTCTGTGAATCTTTCAGTATCCTTTTAATCTTATTAATAATATGTAAATACAATAACATCGTTTATTAATGGAACAGTATTGCAGGAAATATACATGCAATTTATGTGACGTATTATTTCTTAACCATTTTTATCAAGACCTGGAAGATCTTCTTAACGTGATGTAAGTTTTTTGTTACAGACTTTGTGTTCCTGTCATTATTTTATTAAATCACCATTTTACAGAAGAATATTGAGGATAAAATTGAATGGGGTGACAGAAATTTATTTAAGGGAGAAAATGGTTCCTGTGCATGGTCCAGCATTTTCACCTAGATATAGAAAATCCGGAATTAGATTAAGATCATCACATCTTCGCTAACTACATTCATGATTTTGCGTTAAATTAAAATTTTTAGAGAATGTGAAAATTGAATGAGAAAATGTGTGGAGTTTGCATATTCTCCTCGTGTTCGTGTGGGTTTTCTCTGGGTCTGGTTTCTTTCCACATTCCAAAGACATGCTTTAATACAGTTGGTCTGTTTAAAGCGTCCTTCTGTGTGTATGTGTGTGTGTTCATGCGATGGACTGATGTCCTGTAAACTCTTGGTTCCTGCCTTACCGGTTAGGCTTCAACTCATCACAATCCCGAATACATTTAGTTGTTATAGAAAATAAATGAGCATCTTCAATAATCTGTATAAAATAAATATAGAAAAAGTTAAAACGTTTGGAACTGACTGTATGTGTTTGCATTTCTGTGTACAGTCACATGCTGTTCTCTCAGAAGGTGCTGGAGAAATGTTTGTTATATGAATTGTATAGATAAATTCTCTAAAACATGGTTTTCTGATCATAGTCTCCAGAAGATTGAGCTTCCTATGATGGACAATGTACAAACTATCCCACCTCCTTTTGTGGTTCGTACTCTCCTCATTTACAGTCGGCATGCAGGTCAGCTACAGTTCAATCCATCAGATGCTGTCAGTGTAAGTACGCATGGCACATACTCCAAATGACGTGCTTTTTTTCTTAGTTAATTTATTTCCCTTTACGAATTTAAATCTGTGTCCTACAGAAAATGCTGAACTCGCCATACTTCTTTTTTGATGTAATTTATCTTCATAATGGAGCAGATGAGCAAATGGATGACAGCAGCTGGAGGGTAGTTATATTTTCTTTTATTTTTGCACTCCTTCACCCACCACAACATGCACCTATTTTCTAAACCTAATGAGAAAACAATAGGTGCCAAAGTGCAGCCCTAGACAGCCTCAAATAACACAGTGTGACTTTAGGCACCTATACCTTCAGTGGTGCTTGAAAGTTAAACATGTTAGAATTTTCTGTAGTTCTGCATAAATATTTCTTAAACATCATCGGATTTTCATATAATTACTACTTCAAACTGATATGCATGATTAGTAAACAGTTACTATTTACTTGCTGTTATTGCTGCACAAAGGGGTTAAACCATATTGTAAATAACCAGTGCTTAGCATGGTTCACCTCATAACGCCCTGATTCAGTCCCACCTCAACATCCTGAATATCTTGTAATATCAAGCTATGTATTTGGCTCTTTACACTAATGTTAATATAGAAAATCATTGCAAATAAATGTTGACACTTCCATAAACAAATAACTGGGATAATGACTTAAACTAAAACCAGCAACAATGAAACCAGATGTCAGCCATAACACTGCACTGTCCATATGGTGGTCCATATATCTTTTTGAAAAATGTTTTATTTTTTATGAATAAATATAGTCTGAGATGTTTTATTTACCCCTACCATAATATTTTTAATCCATATATTTTCTTTAAACCTGTAGTTTTGACATAGTAGGTCTTTAGTGTCCATGATACTGTTTGTTTTGACATGTTCTCAAACAGTCTTTAGGACCTTTACTTGCACAATACCTGACCATATTCACCAATGAATTGTTCACCAAATACTAAAAGCAATGGGTCATGGAATAACTTAGCAGGGGTTGTGCAGCAAAAAAGTAAATATTAATGCAGTCAAAACCTCTCCGCTTTCTATTTGTATATCATTTAGAAAAGATATGGAGACTTTTTGTTGCTCAGCACTATGCTATGTTATTATGCACACTATGCCAGTACCAATTTAAAATAAACAACTATTTCTTCACTATCAATCATCAATAGTTCTTATCAATCATCAAAAAGTTTGAATTAATTACAGATAGAAAGGAAATGAGGGTGTATATAATGGTAGAAAGTCACAATCATCTTGTGCTATTTTCTAATTATAAAAATATAGCTAATGGTTCGGATATCATGTTAGGGTATAATTGGTAAAACTGTAAAAAAAAAACCCAGTTCCCATTTATATCTCTTTAAAATATGATAGGTCCAAGTAGTGTAAATGCTTGTATTTAAGACAGTGTGAGAGTGAGAGTTGTCTACTGTTATTCTGGCCTTTCTGTATTTTCAGCTGTATTTCCATCTGTTTTTCACCTGAGTACATTACATTTAGGTTGCTTAGAATATGTATTATTTAAAATAACATTTGAGCTTAGCTTTGCATTACAGTCTTCTTTGTTCTGTCTTTCCTGCAGGACACATATGACTCATTCACTAATTTGGACTCTAAGGGGATGTGCTATCGTTTTGAAGTGTCGCTGTGTGGCCCTGCTATAGACCTGCATAATTGCATGGCAAAGCTGCTGTGTCATCCGCTGCAAAGACCTTTCCAGAGCCATGCCTCCTACAGCCTGCTAGAGGGCGACGAGCCGCAAGAGATCGAGGCCACAGTGTAGAATTATGTTCTTTTGGAGTTGGAACAACCTCTACAGCGCCCTTTATTCATTCATTCAAATCCATTGTACCTATTGAGCCTCAGCAGGTATGCTGGGTTTAGGTAGAAACTGCTGAGTTTTGTAGGACAATACAACTCTACTGGCAGTACCAATTATTACTGGTGTTATACAGATGGATGCCAGGTTAGGTGTGATATCTTACTCCTAGTAAAGCTTCTGTTGAATGAATGAAGCAATTTGTCAACAGATGAGGAATCTTTAAAAAAAACACAATTTTACCAAGAGGGATAGTTCTATTAAATGGTTATTTCCTGTAAACTACTATGTGATTTTTTTGTATGCGTGCACTGTATAGATGGGCAAAAAATGAATAAATAATAAGAAACCATACTTATCGCACTTCAGCTTTTCTGGTGCCATATTAGAATACATACATATTACACATGCATACAGTGGTACAGTATCACTTTTTGTTTCATTGCAGCCATTTGCTAAAATAAAAAAAAAAATCATTTTATTTCTCATTAATGTACACTCAGCATCCCACCATTTCTCAAAGTCTGGGTCTTTCATGTGTTTTCTGGCATTCATATGCGCTGAGGAGAGGCTTCCGTCGAGCCACTCAGCCATAAAGCCCTGACTGGTGGAGGGCTGCAGTGATAGTTGACTTTGTGGAACTTTCTCCCATCTCCCTACTGCATCTCTGGAGATCAGCTACAGTCATCTTTGGGTTCGTCTTTACCTCTTTCACCAAGAATTGGGACTTACAATTCTTAACCACTAGGCTACCACAAACCACAGCATTGTCCTGTGCCAGGACTACTGGCTTCTTTATAATGTACCAGTGTGTGCGTATAGTATGTGTGTAACTCGGGGGAAATCATCAGACCTCACATGCCCCACTAAAATGTTGCTCAGGCCCACTTAAGTCAGTAAAAAGTTTGTTTTTAAGCAGAACTACAGGACAGCATGCAAACTCACTACAGGTACTACATTATGCCCCTGCATCTTCCCAAAAGCTTATCACAACCAGTTTCTTTAGTTTTTGTTGAATAATGGACAATACAAACTGCTTACAAAATTAGGGGATATTTAAAAATGAATATGAAGCAATTAAAAAGTAGCATTTGGTCCTTATTTCATAAATCATAAATTTTCAGAAAAGCTATGATGCAAACAATTATCATTATTACAGTTTTTCTCGGTCGCTTTGGAGCATTTCTCAGATCAGAATTTTACTACTCATTCAACTTGCACAATCATCTGGTCACTTGTGCACATCAAATCGTCATTTATCATTTCTTTATACAAACAACAAATTATGTGGAGCACTATAGCAAATGATTCTGTACAACTGTCAGGTGTTTCCCAAATTCTCAATCGCTTTTGTCATGCAAATCATAATATATTATACTATAATATTATATATTATTAATATACTTTTATCTACTAAACTGTCCTACCCCACCAAAACACCTAGCCATTAGTTCATTGTATACATCATTATAATCAAAATAGTTAAGCTTGTTGTCAGGACCTAACAAGCGGACTTTTTTGTAAATATTGTTTGAACTGTTGATTAGCTCTCAGGTGAGTCATGACTTTTACCAATGAAGGGAAGTGTCTGATGCTCTAGATCAACCAATAATCAAGCAGTTTTCTGAAACTACTGTAAGGTGCATCTCATGAACCTTCATTTGGCAAGCATATATAGACTAAGCAAAACACAGTTCTACACTTTCTAACAATGGAAGATCCACAAAGAAATGACCAGGCTCAACAGCCAGAAGTAAGAAGAGCAGTAAGTGTGCGTGGAAGGGGAGTAAGGAGGCATAACAGAGGGAGAAGTAAAAGAGGCCATAGGTATGTTGCAGATGAAATATGGGCCAGACTTCTAGACCATGTTGTCAATCATGGCCTAACAATGGCTGAAGCTGGCCGAAGGGTGCAGCCAAATGTTGGGAGAGCAACGGTGTCCTCAATAATCCAAACTTTTCGTAGAGAGAACAGGTGGGTAATCCAAATAACTCTATACTGTAATACTATATGTTTACAATACGCACTAACATTTCATATTGCAATTTTACATATTTTCTAAAAGTATACTCAACTCAGTCTTGTGTTTTGCCTTACTACTTGCGTACCACACAGGTCTGCAGGGCTACCTCACAGGGGTGGCAGAGGTCCCCTTTTTTACACCTCAGCAGGAGGATGCCATCTGTGAAATGGTCATAGCTAATAATACTATTAGACTTAGGGAGTTCCAGAGTGCCATTATAGACAACCATAACATCTTTGAAAACATACAGTCAGTAAGCATCTCAACTATTGACAGAGTGCTTAGAAAAAACCAGATGAGAATGAAAGTTGTACCGTGTACCATTTGAAAGGAACGGTGACAGAGTGAAGGAGCTTCGCTATCAGTATGTGCAGGTAAATCATCTACGTGCATCCTGTAACTTCTCATTTTAGTAAATTAGTTCACTGTGTTCAGTGATACAGTACAGTAAATTTGACATACATACATTTGATGTGATCAGTGAATTCTGTTAAGATTATAACTTTATGTAATTTGTTTTTGTATCTTCTGAAATGAAGAGTATAATGGAGCTGGAATCAAGTGAGCAACCTCATCAATTCATATACGTGGATGAGGCTGGCTTCAACCAGCGTGGTCGAAATATTATTGGACACAGAGCCACTGTTGATGTACCTTGCCAATGAGGAGGGAACATCACTATGTGCGCAGCTATTTCAGAACTGAATGTGCTAACTCACATTTCCACTTTAGGGCCATACAACACACAGCATCTCGTCACATTCATAGATGCACTCTACAGGGATCTCATCCCAGATGGTGAGATGGCTCCAAATGTAACAAATTATGTGGTAATTTGGGACAATGTGAGATTCCATCATTCAAACACCATCAGGCAATGGTTTGCAACCCACAACAGGATGCTGATGCTATTTCTCCCACCCCATTCCCCATTCCTGAACCCAACTGAGGAGTTCTTGTCTGCATGAACGTGGACGGTTTATGATCGGCAGCCTCATACTCCGATGACTCTGCTGGCTGCCATGGATGCAGCATGTGAGGACATCACAGCAGAAGCTTGCAGAGGCTGGATTAGACATTCCAAAAGATTCTTTCCACGCTGCATTGCAAGGGAAGATATCCGTTGTGATGTGGATGAGAATGTGGCCCAACAGACAAGAATGTCAGGAGGTATAGAAAACAGCACTAATTTGCACTGTACAATGCTGCTTGTTACCTAGGTTTAAATTTCTGAACATTTTATTCTTTGTGCAAAGTAATGTTTTTCTAGACTTGTCTTTTGTTTTTGTTTTTTTTTGTTACAATGACATGATCCATCAATAAATTTCTTTACAAAAAAAGAATGCATCAATGGATTTCTGTCCATTTTCTTACAATCATGCTCCCATAAACAGTAATGAGTAATTATATACTGCTAAAATTGACATTGACAAAAGAACAACATTGAGAAAATCCTTAGAGTAAACATGATTACAGGACTAATCATTTTGACTGTCTTGTTCATAATCAATGATTGAAGAACTTTTAATTCTGATGACTCTGACATGTTTACTGATATAAATACCTACCTTTGGGGAATGAACAAAGGACTGTGAGTGAGGTACAGGTTTTAGGTGGCCAACCATTGTGTGGTGCTGTTTGAACAAATTGTTTTGAGAAATGCACACACTGTGGTGCAAATATTAATCCTTATTTGAGAAATGCTCCAAAGCGACTGAGAAAAGTAGCAAGTGTCATATTCATGGGAGTGAACAGTAGAATCTTAAACTGGACGAGAGATTCACACATTGACTGTTCAGGAGGGTGTATGGTCACCCAAGAGTGCCAAATTACACTGATAGTGATGGGGCATGGACAGGATCAGATTGTTCAGCAGCTATTGTGTGGATCCTCTTCGTATTCATTTTGAAATCTCCCCGAATTTTTGTGAGCAGTGTATTTGAAAGGAAGCCGGGTAACGATAGCACATAGATATGCGTTTTGGCCACATAGGGTATAATCTATATATAGTACACATTAGCCCAGTAGAGCAAAGTCGTTCATTAAAATAGCAAAGGTATCAGTTACATTAGCTTGACAAAATGGCATAAATAAATATTTAGTGTTTCCATTTCTCATCCATGGCAGAGTAATGCTCACTTTAGTGTTAAAGCACATAATCTGGCTTTTTAAATTTGTTGCATAGTTGCCTTTATGGCCGACTGGCAAGCAGAGGGGTACTTTTGTGTCGCTGTAAATTCTGTGAGCCTCAATACGATAAATAGTCTAGAAACATCCCAATTGAAACTCCAGCTACAGTACATTTCTATGAAAAATTCTAGACTGTTGTAAATAACAATTTCCAAATCTTTAGAACAGTTTTCTCAGAGTGACAAGTGGTGCTTGGTTTGCACTACACATAGCAATTTGCACCAAGGCCAAAGTTCAATTTGGGTATATTTTGACTTTTTCAGAGATTTGTGGAGGCTCCATAATGAATTTTGCAAACTCCAAATGTGATTTCAAATGGTGTTCTTCTTAGTTCTATAAAGCCTAGAGTAAATAGCCGTCCTGTGCACAGCTTCTCCAACTCAGCCGCAGAGCTCCATCTCATTCAGAGTAACCTTTGTCCTCTTGGTTGAGTCTGTGATTACTGTCTTCCTTAATCACTCCATAATCAGTCAGTCATTTGTAATGGTCAGCCTTGTCCTCATGTTGTAGTCAAGACTCGAGATGTATACACTGCTTAGAAAAAATAGGGGATATTTCATTATGGGATATTTCATTTTAGAAGTATAATAATAAGACCATATGACACTTAATTTGGGGAGGTCTGATGGCAAATTGATGTACCAGAAGAGCATGTTTTTGCATTTAACCAAATTAAATATGCAAATGTCCATTACATATCATACAGTATAATCACCATAACATTTAGAGTGATTAAAATGTTTTTAACAAAATATATTAAATCAAGAATTGATTAGTATTTGGTACCCCAAATACTGTGATTTACCAACATTAATATGAGTGTCTTGTAATGTTTCTGAAAAATGTAAACAATCTGCTTGATGGAGTTTAGGTCAGAGGGACATATCAGATACTAATAAATTCTGATATTTAATTCTGAGTACGTTCCATGAAACTATGACGTGAATCATTGTCACTGAAATTATGATGATGATATGATTTGTAATCACAGCTTAGTTTGATTTAGGTTGATGGTTTGCCCAGCGGCACTCGATTGGAAGATTCAGATATATTTAATGACACTTCAGATTGTTGAAAGAATTTAAGCATGTAAGCAATTATGTGATATTTTATTGGACATGTAAACACAGCATATACGTTGTCCTAATTCTTTAACCAAAATGTGATGACTACCTGCTACACAAGGCGAGACTACACAGTATCTATAATGAGCAAATGTGACTGATTTTTTTCTGGAAGGACATAAAGCAAAACAATTATATTTGATCTTTTCTAATATACACACCCACAATACATATATTGTCATTCACAATAAATGCCCAGCATTACAATAAATAAATAAATAAATAAATAAATAAATAAATAGGTCCTATCTTACTACATAACTGTTTTAAAGCTCCTACTCTGAAGCTGTACCAAACAGGCTGCATACAAAAGTGCCATAGTGACAAACTGCATAGACACCTACTGGAAATGTAGAGATCTGGCAAAATTACAACCTACCCTCGACTAAAAACCTTGGATACAGCTTTAAAGAAGGAAACATACTGACCACTGAGTATACAATACAAAGTGATCAATAGAGTAATGCAAACAAAATAAACAGGAGAAACAATAGATTCTTTCACTATGTACTGTACAGTTAGATATGTCATTTTTCAAAATGATGAACAGCAAAGCAAAATACCATTTTACACAATATCAGCAATAGTGAACAAAGTTCCGTTTGAACATTACCGTATTCGGATTACAACATTTGTAACATTTGTGCTTTTTCCCCAAAATGAGAAACGGATACATACCAACAGCACATTTTAATTTTGAATATGTTCCCACACAGATACAGATACACTGAAACAAAATATAAAGGAAATTGGATGAGAGAAATTCCAAAAGGGGAGAATACCATTATGAGATCCTATAGTAGTAGGTAGTACTATACCAGAATTGTGCTGGGGTGAACCAAGGTAGGTGTAATCAAGGTAAAACTACAGAGAGTGGTCTCTTGTGTCATATGTAGGTCCATTTGCATTACTGGAGACATATGAAAAGCATTATTGGATGCAGTGGGTGTTAAAACAGGAATAAGTGTAAATGAAAATGGTAAATACAAACTATTGAGACCATTGAGGATTGGTATACAAACATAAAAGAACAGGAAGCAAAGAGATAGGAGAATCAAATGCAGAGTTCAAAAGAGAAGACATGATGGTAGTTGCACCATTTGGATTTGAAACGCAGATAATTTCTATGTGTGAATAAATGCACTTAATAATCCAATAATAATCAGATTTCTGCAGTTGTCAGTAATTAAGTGTTTATGTAAACAGCATACTCAGATGGAAATATGGAGTGTTGAAAATAATGAAAAGTGATGAAAATCTGAGTTTAGCTGACTACATAAAAGACTCTTGGTAATTTTCCCATACAATAATCCATAATCAGACTAAAATAGCAGTAATCATCACCGATAATTCAATGAAATCCATAAATAAGTTTAATTCATGACCCGAAATCAGACCTTATATAATTCAGATCAGAAAGGATCATTTGATTCTTTGCATTTCAGTCACTCTCTGCCTCATTCCTTACCCTGTGTAATATGACCATAGGCTGAAATGAATTTAAATGTGGAATGTGTTTGGCATTGACAGATATAGGAGTGTCAAGGTCCACCAATGAGCCTCCTTCCTCTAGGAAACTACCTGTTTTTTTTTCTCCTCAGTGGGTCCAGCTGAGACCAAGTTACCTATGGAAGGAATGGATTAAAGATTATATTATTATTACTTTCAGATAATACAATAATAGCGCTGAAAATTCTCAACAGCAGAAGTTGTGTAAGAAACAGAAAGTAACCACCTATTTATATTATACAGTCGAATCCTTTTAATTGGACCACAGGTTAATGGGACCAGCCGCTTATTTGGACCAAATCCTGAAGTACCAAAACAAATCCTATTATATACGTGTAATGTTATTCCTTTATTTAAACCAAAATTCTGCTTAATCGGACCATAGAATGTGAGAAGCGAATAAGAAAAATTAGCCACAAGTCGCCACCTAGTGGATGCAAAGCACATCAGCGAGATATGGGAGGATTTTTGGGATCCCCGGAAGCATTTATGCTTTTATCAAAGGTCAGGAAATCTGAAAAGTTGTGCTGACAAGAGCAAAACCGATGAACCGGTGAACACGCCCACCACTTTCTTGATTTTCTTCAAGTGCAGTCCGTCAAGAGAATGCTGGATAAGTTCTTCAAACGTTGACTGGAATTTAGTAAGAACTTGTTTTTTTACAGTATTATGCTTTGCATGCTGAG
>JAUZST010029389.1:0-57190 GCA_034779995.1 Parotocinclus haroldoi | reverse complement strand
CACACACACACACACACACACACACACACACACACACACACACACACACACACACACACACACACACACACAAACCATCTTTCCACGCACCTGCTTCTGTAGTTCATGCATAGTAGCACAGTGGCTTAACACCTAATATTGGTGTCACAGCTTTAATGGCCCAAGTTTAATCCCTGCCTACAGTGACTGTCTGTGTGGAGATGGCATGTTGGCCTGTGCATGTCCTCTGAATACCAATGCATCCTCCAAACTCAGAAAAAAATTCTTAGTATTTGGACTGTTTATAGGATAGGAAATATGAATGGTGCATGCTATTTGTCCGCATCGTTTATCAGACACCATTAAAAATTCAGCAGTTGTAGATGGTTAATTAGTGGTATAATAATGATTTGAAAAGACAGTCCTTCAGCTAGTAGTTCAGAGCCTTACGCACTGAACCATCACCACTGTAACTGGTATTGCAAAGTACAGTAATAAATGGCATATTGCAGAGCTGTTTGAGCTCATGGTCTGGTAGAATTTTTGAAAGAATTTCAAAGCTTGTTTGTGATTATGCTAACTACAAATGTTACCAATGTCAAAGCAAGCAGACACGGAAACCTATGTTGTTTCACAGACAAACTAGTTATTTACAATTTTATTCCTGTTTCAAAATAAGGTAAAATGCTTATACTTAATTATAATTAATTGTTGTCTCGCTAAATCTAAAATGGTTGCTGTGCAACAAGACTTTCTTACTATTTGTAGCCATGTTATTCTATTTTATTTAACATTACAAAATATAGAATTTAGCAGAAGGTAATTTGCAGATAACTACAATTAAGCTGACCAGTTAAGAAAGAACGTTATTTAAGGACTGAGTAGTGGTAGCTTGGCGGAGCTGAGATTTGAATTTACATAATTTCAGTTAACCTTAAATGCCCACCACTGTTCCTGGATTTTGACTACTTAAAGTGTTTCTAAGAAATGTTGACTCTAAAAACAAATGCTGCAGGTTTACCTACAGTGCCCACCACAATTATTGGCACCCATGGTAAAAATGTATAAGAAGGATTATAAGATTGTTTCTATTACACTCTTTGGCTCCCTTTTTCTCCCTATTAACAAATGAACTCACCTTCTTTTTTCCCAGCTTACCCTTCCCTTTGGCTTGTCTTTTGCTATTGTCATAATATGTGTATATGTGCTAAGGAGTTTTTTGGGTGCTCACATATTATACCCCTTGAGGACAGTAGGTGGGCAGGGCTTTTTCATCTCCAATTGTTCCCAGGGTTTACCATATTCTAACTGAAATTTCCCCATTGTTGGGCTAATAAAGGGTTATCTTATATTATTTTTGTTTGTGCTGAAATTGCTGAATCACATATTGAGAAAAGTAATTGTAGTAAATTATAAAGTAAATTTAGTCAAACAAAATGTAATGTCATTACTATCACAACCCCTGTGTTTAACACTTTCTACAACCTCTCTTTGCAATTAAAACAGCACTACAACTTCTGCTATTTGTATCATAGTCATATATCTATATTACATGTGGATGGGGAATACAGAACAGTCATCTCCTGTACATTACCCTCTTTAGCTTTAGGTGAGGTTTATATCATGGAACTGTGAAGGTCATGCCAGAAACTTGATTCTGTGTTCAGTCAACCATTTTTATGTTTATCTGGACATACGTTTTGCATCATGTTCTGGAAGACCCTTTGATGACCCATTGATATCCCATTTCATTTCCTGGCCTAGGCAGACAGGCTTTGATTTAAAATGTCCTGGTATTTCATAAAGTACATGATGTCATGTGCCATGTAGTTCATCACAGACTCATGTGCATGGGGTTCTTTTAAAATCCTGACTGTACTTCATAAACTTTTTCATAGTTTTAGTTGATGGGAACTTTTTTTTTTAATTAATGCTGTAACTGTGTTTATGAAGGTGAGTAGTTATTTTATAACCATTAGTTGACTATATATACCTTAGTGAATATACAGTGTTTTCGGTAAGTATTCAGACCCCTTTACATTTTTCACTCTTTGTTTCATTGCAGCCATTTGCTAAAATAAAAAAAAGATCATTTTATTTCTCATTAATGTACACTCAGCAATCCATCTTGACAGAAAAAAACACACATAGAAAACTGAATTATCACATGGTCATAAGTATTCAGACCCTTCATTCAGTATTTAGTAGAAGCATCCCTTTGAGCTACTACAGCCATAAGTCTTCTTGGGAATGATGTAACAAGTTTTTCACACCTTGACTTAGGGATTTTCTGCCATTCGTCTTTGCAGATCCTCTCCAGTTCTGTCAGGTTGGATGGTGAACGTTGATAGACAGCCATTTTCAGGTCTCTCCAAGAAGTTCTCCTGTTGGAAGGTGAACCTTCGGCCCAGTTTGATGTCCTGAGTACTCTGGAAGAGGTTTTCTTCCAGGATATGTCTGTACTTGGCCGCATTCATCTTTCCTTCAATTGTAACCAGTCGTCCTGTCCCTGCACACACACCGCTCAGAATTAATGCAAAAATGTTCAAGTTCAATCTTCAGCTTATCAGACCATTTCTCATAGTCTGGGAGTCTTTCATGTGTTTTTTGGCAAACTCTATGCAAGCTTATATTTGTCTTGTCACTCTGCCATAAAGCCCCAACTAGTATAGGGTTGCAGTCATAGTTGACTTTGTGGAACCTCGACCAGATCTACGCCTTGCCACAATTTTGTCCCTGAGCTCCTTGGGCAGTTCCTTCTACTTCATGATTCTCATCTGCATATACATGCACAGTGATCTGTGAGGCCTTATATAGACAGGTTAATGTACATTTATGATAAATAAAATAAACATTTTTGATTTTAGCAATGGCTGCAAAATTTAAAGGGGTCTTAATACTTTCCGTACCCACTGTATATGAATGTGGGAATGCTTGAATGTTCTTAGATAATTTGATCAAAATAAAATGTATAGTAAGTGTGAAAATCTTTACTAGGGGTGCTAATAAGTGTAGAGGACATCTGCGTATTGGCCCAAAAAGGTCAATGGTGAGAGAGGGTCTAAAAGGTACAACATCTGGACCAGAATCCACTTCACTCAATAATATATATTATCTTCAAAAACAGAAAGAGAGATAACAATACAACACTTTAGCAGACACTCACGTCATCCTCAGCCTGGCCAGACCCATCGCATCTTATGTGAAGTTTGTCCTTCTTCTGGCTATAAACGTTTTCCTCTTGCATCTTACTGTCCCTCCTCCTTTCCTCTGTATGTTAGAGCTTTTAATCCTCAATGCTTGGTCCTTGTCATGCAAGTGGTGCTGCTGCTGATATGAAGCGTCCTTCACTGTCACCCATAATGTCCACACAAGCAGGCTGTCTCTTATGGGCTGGATCCTCCAGATTTATGGCTACCAAGTGGCTTTGGGTGGGCACTTCTCCTAGATGATGTTTGTACAGCGATACACAAACGGCTTTGTCACAAGAGAGCCAGATGAAACGCAGACATTAAAAAAATCTATGATGATCTGCAGAGGAGAGGTTTTTTAAAGTAAATCACTGTGGTAAGTTCAGCCTGGAAAAATGGAACGCTCCCTAAGGATGACATTGAGCATTGTGGAAATCTAATTTTGTTTAACACAGAGGCAGGACAAATTAAGAAGGTTGTTGAAGCAATAGAGTATATGTGCTTTTTTCATCTGAAATAATAAAAGCAGATGAGTGGGAACCAATGTAAATTGAATTTAACAGTGACTGCAAAGATGCCATTTTTCTTCTGTTGTGTTGTTTACAGTTGAATTCAAAAGGTAAATTATTCCTTCTACTAAATACTAGTTTATTTATCCTCAAATACGGACATATATTTTGACCAGGTTATTTCACATTTTATAGATGATAAAAACTGTCCAGGAATTACTTGACATCCAAAGTTAATACACATGTATACAATGTTGCTTCAGAAGCTAGCCCAGGCTAACAAGCTTCTAAGATCGTATTCACACACAAAAAAACATTTTGTGTGCTGTACATGTATTTAATAACACTGTGACTGCACATCAGTTTTATCTTAGTATGCAGCTACGGAATGAACCCAGACCAGTTACTTGATTAGCACAGGTTAACAAGCTAACACTAGCATCTTCCACACAAAGAAACAGCAAAACTCTTTTGCATAAGAAAAAATCATAAGTGCAATGTTTGTTTATTACACTTGTCGGAATATGCTAAATGAATGAGAGCTAATGTGTTCAAATAATATGTATGCTCACATGTGAATTATGTTTTCCGCAGGTGGTTTCAGGTAAAGAAAATTACCACTAGAAAAGTATCACTAGTGTACACACATCAACACACACACATAAAAAGTCAGATAAACAGTACATCAAATACTATGGCCACTCAAATATGGTGTATGACTGTTGAAAACATTCACATGTAATGTGTTAATACAAACAATACAAATACAAACATTTTCATTATTATGTATCACTAGTCTACAAAGTTGTTATTTTCTAACATGTCACTCAAACCCAGTCTGAAAACCAATCACTGAGATAGAGGAGTAGTCGTTGCAATAATCTTGGTATGGTATGCAACAAGAAGGACATGTAGAAGCATTACACATCTAGATATTTTCTCTTAGCAATATGCATTCCAATGCCCTGACTTCTCCTTATTTTGCTGATTTGCTGTCTTTATCCTCACCTCTTTCACCTTCCATAATCAGTAAGGTCACCAGGGAGCAGTGAGTCCGAATGAATTATTTCATACTGCCTATCGGTGTGGGGGTGGATTAAGAAAGCAGTCCTTCCTCCCACTATTGTTCAGGTTTCATAAAGCTTTAGTCGCCATGGTCCAATTTAACCACGCAGAGTGGTGACACATATGGAAGTGTGGCTGCCTCAGGGTCAAACTGTGAATGAGAAACAGATTGAGGAGCTCTGTTATGGATTGATCTTTGCAAGCAACCTTCTTTCATTTATATTTCCCTGTATACCTTAAGAAAATGAATTATATAGGAGTTGTACCTGAAATTGTATATTTTTAACTGTGTGATAGTGCATCAGAATATATCAGTAGTGCTGTAGTTTGTAATTCATTCAGAAAACTGGAAACAAAAAAAAAATGGTACATCGGTTTGAGAAGGCTTGTTGAGTACTGAAAATAAGTACCAACCAATTTTTTTTCACATTAGGAATAATATACATTGAATTAATCTGTTCCAGACACCCAGGAAATCCATGCTCTACTGTATATGCATTAATGATTTGCCATGTACATTTACAATAATGTATTATGTAACAAATCTATCATAATCCAATGTACAATGAACTGAGAACTTTAATAATTATAGTCTACATTGCAACATAGTGGAGTAGATTAACCTACAGTTGCCCATAATCAAAAAGCTTGAAACGTATGTAATTTAGTGAGTAACTCTGAAAGTGAAAAGTAAAAGCAATACACTTCGCTGAGAACTAATGTAGTCCTTGGTTTTCCTTTTAGTTTCCTGTAATCATCAACCATTTTAAGACCGGTGGGGATTTATTTGCACTAAAATACAGTACTTTAGGTAATAAAGAAAAACATGATACACAGAAGCAGTTTAATTTACTTAACCTTACAGCGCTGTGCAGTTTGTTTGTTTGTTTGTTTGGTTTTGATCTGTGCAGGCAACTTGTGGGGCTTCAATCAAAGGACCTGAGTTGGGCAGCTGGGCTGCTTAACAAAGTGCCTGATTGGAAGTAGGCACCTGGACAATTCCATTTGGAAGGGGGAATTTAATACCAGATAACAAAAGACTGTTTATTAATTTTTAATGGCTATTTTATGTAATCACCACATTGAATATATTATTCTATGCATATTGACATATGGTTAGATAATAACTGAAGTTACATCCATTCATCTAGGGTTAATTAATTGTTTGGGATTTTTGAACTCTTCCAGGGGAGAGGGAGGATTTAAAAGGACCACCAAGCCAGGAGTTGGTGTTGGGTAGTTGGTAGCAGGAACTGAGGTGAGAATAGTGGTGACCTAGTTTAGGAATACAGGTGTGTGTTCTTGTTGGGTTTTTTTTTGTTTTCCTCTTGCTCTCTCTTCTCTCACTTGGGAGTGCACCTTGCCAATTCTTACTATGGATTAAAGGCTGTAGTTCAATAAAATATCCTTAAAATACTTCCTTTTTTGGACTTGTTTTATTGCTGAGTTACAACCTATGTGACATTACATTTAGTAACTTAGCAGACCCCCTTATCTGTATTGACATACAAGTAACCTTAAGCATTGGTGGGTTACGGGCATTGCTCAAGGACCAAATGGAAGCAGCTCGACTTATATTTACCTTCGTGGTGCTCTCAAGTTTCTCCAGAGATGGGTCCTCAACTGGTGCAGGCAATACAACCACCCTAGCCAGTACTCACATCACCTGGGACAGCTCTAGTAACACCGGCCTTTAAATCCCAAAGCTCTGGGAACATTGTCTCCTCCTGGTGCTGTTGGGAGGTCAAGAACTTACTCAGATGCATTGTCAGTATGAACATCTTGGTAGATGGATTCTCTGGAGAAACAAGAAAACCACCTTGCTCTTGTGGGCGAACACCTTGGTCAGTATACTTTTCCTGAATCCACTGTGTCCCAAGACCCTTGTCCTCTTCTGCAAATTAGCATATTTACAACCCACTCTTAAAATGCATGCACAAGACAGAATCACTCACTTCCTCACTCACTCACTCCAAGGAAGACTCGAACCCAACCAACATCCCATGTAAGTAAATAAGCAAATAGGTGCCTTCTTAGCTAACCTTGCCCTAACAATGAGAAGTTTTGTTAAATCAATTGCTTTAATTGTATCTACATAGTCTACTTAGTTGAATAAATTGAGTCCCCAAAAATAAATCCAAATGTTTAAGCTGTTTACAAAAGAGTAGGGAACACTAAACAGGGTGAAACAGTGTTTTTTACACATAAAATTCTATAGTGTCTGACTTACAATATTTGACAAGGATTTATGTGTTAGTGCTAACTCCATTGTGCTAATTCATTTGAAATACTGAATCTTAATCTGACTGGACAACCACTACTCAAAAAAGGGGATATTTAATAATGGGAGGTTCACTGAAAGTGACTCTAAAGTTCTGAATGGTTTTAACAGTAAAGACTTCATGACTTTTAGGCATAAAACTTAATACTCACCAGATCACCCATCTATTTAGCAACCAGATGAATAATAATAATAATAATAATAATAATACATTTAATTGCTAATGCACTTTACATTTCAAATAAATCTAAGTGCTAAAAGTGCTAAATTAACTGTAACTCAGAATTAGAATCTTAATTGCTAGAAGCCTAATTACCAACACTGAATTGTCTTCACTGATCAGCTCATCTAAGTCATTAACATTATTATTATTAGCTACAATTTCTACATATTTACTCAAAGATGTAATACCTTATATTATACTGCTTATTATATTAAATATCTCCCTTAAATATGGTCACATGCCAAAATCATTTAAATGTGCCATAAGTAATTGATAGAAAGCCAATCTTGACGATTGTGTGCTATCTAATGTACAGAACAATGTACCTTTTCTCTCTGAAGTTTTAGAAAAAGCTATTAGCAGCTCTGTAGTTACCTCCAAAATGCCCGTATTTATTAAACATTTGAGTCAGGATTCAGGTCCCATAATAATTACATATTAATATTGTTAGATAATGGATATGTTTATTTTCTTGTTCTATAGGGTTTAAGTGTGAAATTTGATGCTGTAGATCAGGATAGCTTACTGAATCTCAATGCTGTGAAGATCATACACAGCTGTACAAGACAGGTGGGCTACATCTATCCTAAATCTACAGAATATATCTGTTAAGTAACAACTTTTAGACTCGTACAATCGTAGGACTTATTTTAGTTACTAGAATTAAATAAATCACAGAATGGGGAAAAGCTTTCTCAAACATGTCCCCAACTGTGGAATAAACTCACCAATTTAGTTTGAAATTCAGACACACTTCAATTATACACTAAGTCTAGTTACTTCATGTTCTGGTTTCTGTTTCAGCCCCACACACTTAGATGTTCCTCCACTCCGGCATGACTTTACTGGTTTTCATCAACAGAAACTAGTCCCACCATGCCCGTGCCACACCAGAGGGCAGTAACTCTCTTCCATCCTTTGGTTGTCAGCAGATGATGTGCCTCCAAGGACTTTCTGATGAGGACTCAATATCCTAAAGTGACTCTGCTTAACATACTAAATAATTGCAGATATCCTCATTGTTTACATCATTTTATTTACCTTTTACCTCTAACTTTATTTTAGTCACCTTGGCATCACTAGCTATTCACCTAACAGGTCTTTGGTAAATGGGAGAAAACCTGAATAACCAGAGTAATGTGGACATGAGTGGTACATAAAAACTCACTGGTGGAGTCTGAGTACAGGATCGAACAGAGGATCTCTGGCGTTATGAAACATCTACACTAACTCTTTGTGCCACCACCATTGTACCAAGCCTAATTGAGGTTCCCTTTTCCCTCTGCTTCTTGTCAGTGGTGTCACTTCTCTGGTGTCATGGTTCATGTATAGAGTTCTGCTTCTCTTGTTCTTCCTTCCATTCAGTGCTCTCTCTGTTAGTCTGTACATTTTGGATTTGTGTGTGGGCATGTACTGTATTTTGTTTGTTTAACATCTACCCCTCTAGGTTAATACTATCTTATATCCTGAGTGTTTGCTAGTCTTGTTTATAGTTGACTAGATCTTCTCTATATCCCTAGTCTATATATTATGTTCATGTAAACCTATATTAGGATGTACTTGAATATGGCTCATCTTTTCGTTGTTTGAGATTCTTGAGTTTCGTTTTTAGGTCTAGTTTAGTGGCTTCTCAGCAACTGTGTCTTTCTTTATTAGTAACCTCTCACACTTACTCCCTGAATTCTGGTCAGCTTCCTAGATGCAAACGTGACACAGAGTAAAGGTGATGTATGTACGTTTCTGATTCACACCTCAAAATCACTTAAGATTGGTTGTATTTAAACAATGTATTTGGCTTATGTAATGATGAGCCAAAACACACTGACCTCTAGAAAGTCCACAGTGATACTTAGGTAGGTGGAATGTGTCAAATTTATGTGAACATGAATTACTAGACTAGACTTGTTAACAAGTAGAATACTGCCTTCCCAGTAGTGGCTACCAAACCCCATACTCAGCAGGGTAAGATGTGCTGTGTGACATTTGTTCTCTAACCAGAATGATTGTACACTTTCTGTTGGTTTAGACTAGACAGGCTAGCAAGTAATTGTCATCGGCATGGATAAGCCTTGGGCATCACACACATTATTGCTGGTTTATGGTTTGGCCCTCCTTGGATCACTATTGCTAAGTATCCAGTACTGCCAATCTGAGATGTTCTGACCCAGTCATCACATCATAATACTTTGGCCCTTCTGAAAGTATTACTTTTCTGTCTGCCCTTTTCTCTCTAATCTAACATGTTGACTATGATAACCAACTATTTGTTCACTGTGTAATCTATGTCAGACCTTGACATGCAGGTTCCGATAATTAATGGTATTCACTTTAGCTGTAAGTGGATGAAATGTTTTGCCTCATCAGCGCACACAGGCTCCACTCACAACATTTCCCCAGCTGAACAGTCTCTATTAAGGCCATTATTCAAATGTACAGGTTGGGGACTGACCTAGATCAGTTTTGTGGTTTAGTAAACATCAACAGGACTTGAGTAAATTGCAATGCTAGGCAGCAAAAAGGAGATGGGTGTAGACAGCCTAAAATAAAAAGAACTTTGTTGAACAAAATGATACACAAACATGGAAGACAAAAACAAATAAATGCCAAAACAAAACCCAAATATACAAACCAAAGCACAGAAATACTGGACCAAGGAAAGTGGGAAACCAAAACAAACCAGCAATGGGAAACAGAGTGAATAGTCTTATTGGGCAAGGTGGCAAAGTGCGAAGTGTGAAACAGAGGATGAAGAACGGGAATGGCGAATGGTAAAGGAAATGGGCAGACAGGGAATGAAACCTATGAAAGCAAAGGCAATCCAGGAACAAGATAGACCAGAGAACCAAGCAAGAGACAGATAGGAGCAAATGTATATGGGAATGCCAAGTACCTCACCATAATACTTCAGCCTTACTGGTGAAAATTATATAAACATGAAGGCTGGGTAATGTAGCATAGCTATGAACTGAACCCACAAACCACAAGCCAGGAACTTCAGGGGCCTCAATTGACAACTGAAGAACTAATACCTGGGTTGGAACTGGGACTGGAGTGGTTTTCGCAGCTGGACCTGCAGCAGGCACTGGGACTAGACTGGAATTGGTGCCATGGCTGCAGCTGAGACCGGTCCAGCAATTGGTGTAGAGAATGCGAGACTAGAACTAAAACAGGCAAGGCAACAGGCACAATAAATGACTCTAAAACTAGTGTTAAGAATTGAACAAGTACTGGTGCAAAAACAAGTGAATGTTAATGCATAAACAACAGAAAACTTATACAACTCATTAAAACATGCGGAGGCTAAGTGTATATGCTAATTCAACCTGAAAACAAGTGTTGCTTGTTGCAGAACACAAATAATGAGACATAACGCTGGGATAATCATGCAAAGATACATTAAGTTGGGACAAACAGAAATTTGGGGTTAAGGCGATGACACAGAGACACTTGAAATACAGAGGACTATAGTCTACACAGGAATGCCTAGGGCTACACACTAACCCAAGAATGCATAGATATACAATGCAACAAACAAAGTCCAAAACACAATAGAGGACTACATAAAGGAAACTGAAACAAGAACAGCAAACTCTAAACAAAAGCAAGAAAAGCCAGAAACAGGAACAAACACTGAGAAGAGAGCTAGCGAGGAGGTGCAATACAAGCAGGGTTTAACTAACAGAAACATAGCCAACTAGAACTAAGCAGGTGACTGTGGAAGGTGAAACAAACAAAATAAACATGTGGAATGATTTAACTTTTAGGTTGCTCCCCAAGGCACATTATCCTGACATTAAACATATTTAAGCAGCTAGTTCTAGCCTGTCAGTTAGGTCCCATCAAAATGATTGATGTCAAACATATAAAATATTTAATCTGAGTTATAGTTTTGACACCTTGGCTTGCTGGTATGGTGGATCTAATAGTGGTGAGCAAGCTTGACAAGGCATGTCAAGATTATTTTTATAACCAGCAAGATCAGCACTGGACCGACTCTGCTAAAAAAACATGCTGGTCCAGAATGCTGGTAAGTACTAGTAAAAAAGCATAGCATTTACTGGTCTTTTTTTTAATCACGGATGTAAATACTCTTTTCTATTTTTAATTTTAGCAGTATGAACATAGCTCAGATAGTAAAAAGTGCATACAATATAATACATACAAGAACGCTTTGCTTTAGTGTTTGTTCTGCTACATTTTATTGCTTCACTTCTAATGGGGAATTCACGAAGAATTTATTATGGATTAAGTATCATTTTGTGCTCTCATTACTTCCATAGGTTTAAATCAGTTGCAGTTCTGCTTTTAGCTGCCAAAGTCCTGCTAAAGGGTGGTTGTATCTTTTGAAAGAGAAAGATGACAGATGGAGCACCACTGGGAGTCTCTTCCACTGATCCCAGTGTGTATGCTAGACAGTGGGATACTATCAGAGGGTGTGTTGCCACTCATTGTACTTCTACGGATTTGTTGTATTGAAGGAAATGTCAGCTAAACCTTGCTTTCATGGCTTGGTACTTTGATGGCTCAACTGGTACGCAAAGCTACAAGGAATTCACTGAACGAGGTGCAGAATGAACATTTCCATGTGCTGTGGGGCAAACTTTCTGGTAGAGTATCCCCAGAACAAAAGGTAAAAATCCTTACAGTTTGTAAATGTCTCTTGTTTTAGTGTGCGAACTGCACTGCTCTGAGCTAGCATTGTAGAGGAAAATGGCACAAAAGCTATGAATCGTTAGCACATCCATCAATCATAAACAATAACCTAGTTCTTTTTTATTTTTAACACTGAAAGGCTGCCACCACTACCACCACCACCACACAAAACAGCAGAAAAGCTTAACACATAATTATTTTTGGAAGGGCTATCAAGATTCTTAATGAGCTATGGATAATTAGCAGTGAGCTGAAACATAAACTAGATACATTTTTACAAAGAAAAGCTATTACTGCATATACTGACTATTTGAAAAGCTACACATTTTGAAGCCTATTCATTACCAACTTTTTACTGAATCCCAAACAGATTTTTAGTTAGGAAATATCATGCTACACTAGGACGACCTCAAGATTATCATACAATATAAAAATACCTTTTCTTTATGTATCTGTCCTCTTGAGTGTTTAATCTCAGCTAATGATCTTTCTTTGTATTTTCATAGCCTAACATAAGCCAATAAAAAGCCAAAAATTCTCTGGTTATAGTTCTATACCTTGGGTCGTGGCATTTTATGGAATAAAACTTTTATTAATACAACCTATCAAAACATTTTTGATTGTTGCATGTATAGGTATTGCCTAATGGCAGTGGCTGCTTTCATCACAATGTGCCAGCCACACTAGTAAAATTGTTTGGGAATGGTATAAAGAACATCACCTAGAGTTCAAGGTGTTGACAAGGGCTGTAACCTTCCCAGTTCTTAATTAGATAAAGCATATCTAGCATGTGCAGAACAAACAAGGCCAATCCATAGAGCCACCCCTAATAAGAATCTGCAGAAATGCAAACATAATGATGAATTATCTGGACTATCAATATTCTTGAGGAATGAGGAATGAACAATTAGCAGTATGTGTGGTTGCTTGTGGGTAGCACTATTGCTGCACAGCAAGGATGCCTGGATTCTGTTTTTTTTTTTTGGATGGTCTTCAGTGTAGAGAATGCATGTACTCCTCTTGTCACATTGGTTCACTCTAAGGACTCCTTCTTTATTTCAAAGACACACATTTTAGGTTATCTTAAGTTTTTGAAGATATGTGTGAGTGTATGTGCCCTATGATGGATTGCTGCCATGTCTAGAGTAGTTATTGTCTTATGCTTTGTGTTGCCATCTGGGCACTAGCTTCACCACATAAGTAATTGTATAATTCCATTGATTATAATGTGTATTTACCAAAAATATCAGCGTAAGCCAACAGATTTTTTTTAAATCTCCCCTTATCAGGATTACTGTTCCGATACTGCATATTACACTGTGCAGACATCACACTATCACGGGATGGTTCTCCATCCAGCCTCACTTTCCTGAGATACATCTGATCATGCCAGCATGTGACTGGGAATCTCAGAGTGAGAAACATCCTCCAGTGTGTCCTGGATTATGGAATAATTTACCTACAGGCCACCGTTTGCGACACCCCACAGCGAAGGTCAGAGATTATGGCAAGCACCATAGGGGCACTCCAGATAAATGGTGCTTTCTTCAATTCTCTCCCTTTGCTAGTGAAAAAACTTTTTTGTAGTGTTGCAAGAAACTTTAAACCAATATGTAACTCATACTCCAACCCCAACAAACCTAATTTCCAATTCTACATATTTCTGCGATATTTCCATTCACTAATGCCAGTTTCAAAATAAGATTGGCAGGCAAATGATTTTTTACTCTGTAAAAACATACACAATCGTAACAGGTAACAGTTTCATAAGCGTATTTTTGTTTAGATTCCTAATTATGAGGAATAGATAAATACTGTAATTGTAAATGGTATATATATATATATAATTTTTTTTTGTACTCCACAATGTAATTTTGTGATATCTGCCATGAGGGCCTAATATCAAAAGCCTGCACCTGTGTGCAAGACAATAAGACAATCAAAACCTCTTTCTTCAGATTTTGGAACCTGGCAGAGCTAGCAGCAGCATTTCATTCACCATGAACTGATCTGAAATGAAACATCAAATATTTATGAACAAGCCTTGAATAACTTGATGGGACATGGGCTACAGCCAACTGTAGGTTAGGCTGTGTGTAAGTCTGGCCCTGCTTATGCCAGTCACCATTCATGGGGAGCAGTTAAAGGTTTGCAGTACTCTAAATACGTCGGTATACCAATGAATAAATAAGATTTTGAAAATTTTGTGCAGAACATTATATTTCACTCGTGCCCTCAAATGTGTCAGAATAAAAAGAAAGTTTTGGTAACTTCTAGCAGCCATGAATGTATGTTAATAATGTTGCTTTCTTTATTTTTCTGTAGTTAGTTTTTATTGGATTTTTGATGATCCTGACAATCGTTTTTGTACTTTAAAGAATTTATTTAAGTAATGTTGCATCATAATCAATGACTTTCGTGACAGAGGCAATATGCATGTCAATAGAATGGGGTGTAGGGTAAACACTACCTGTGGATCACTGGAGTTGTGCAGTGACTATCCACTTGCTGCTTGCTCAGTGTTGCAATGAATGGCTATAAACAAAATCTCTGACCATCCTCATTTTAGCATTTTAGTATTGCAATGTAAAAACTTTTTGTCACATAGTAGGCTCAGGAAAGAGACAGTCCTGGTTTATGTCCAAAACATCAACGGTTATTGTGTGTAGAACTTTTTAACAGATATTTGGGAGGAAACTGAAAAACCCATGTGGACACAGGGAGAACATGCAGACTTCCCAGTAGTAGTATCAGGATTGTATTTGGGACCTCTAAAGCTGTGCAGCGACCAGAATAACCACTTGTGCACAGATAAAACTTTACAAATGTAAAATGTGACATTGAGCCACCTTAGAGACAAGAGATATCATGATGATTTATTACTGGTGATAAAACTTGTTATATTGTACATTGAGGTGGTGAGACCTGAAAAATGAGTATCTTTAATTTTTTCCATATATCATAGTGGCACACTAGCCTAGAGGCTCACCTAAAGGACTGAACTGGGCTGAACTGGACAACAATGGTGGACTGCACAAAGAAAGCCAGAGCAGGCCTTTCTTGTGATAAATAATTTTTAAAAGTGTGTAGGAAGTTACTGGAACTGTTTTCTCATTCTGCTTTGGTAAATGCCATGTATTTTGTAGTGCTTAGGACACTAAGTCATGCTCAAGTGCCCCATTAAACTCATCAGGAAGGCCAGCTCCATTACAGGTGCATATGGTAGATTCAGTGACAGAAAAGAGGGTGGGAGAAAAACACAAGAACATCTTGGACAATTTTGCTCAGTCAATCCAAGCACTATATCTCAAAGCCCCTTTAGACACATTTTCCACTAAGGTGTTCTAGGAAATTATTTTTGGGGTCTTTTCTTTTTTTTATTCATAATTATTCATACCAGTGTGCTACCAGTATACCAGCTTCACAGCACAGGCAATACAAAAATATAACAGCATAAGCTCTGGAACTCTGTATGAAACCTCCCACTGATTATAAAATACTTCTTGTCTCAGGTTGACTCTTGACTGTGTCACATCTAATCCACCCAAGGAAGATTGGTCCCTTTTTGAGTCTTGAGTGTCTTCCCTCTATAATTAGGGAGTTTTTGGTGCTTTGAGACAATGCACATATTCATATTGTATATATAATACAATAAATGTGACTTTGACTTCAATGTCATTTACTGAGACTGATAACTATTTCCTAGATCAGATGCACAGCCTGACTATTTGCACTAACCTAAATCAAGTATAGTTATCATTTGTTCTGGTTTTTACACTGCATACAATGTACATAGCATATACATACATGTACACCTTTTTGCTAAGGGCAGCAGAGTGTAACAATAAGTAGTGTTTGTATTGTACAGCTTCAGACACTACACACACACACACACACACAAACTCAAGACAAAACACAGGTGGGAGGCAACAAAGAAGGGTCAGTCAACATAATCAGGGAGTAGTTAACTTGTAGAACCCCATGTTAGCTGGTACCCCAGTCAACAATGTCTATATTCGCAAGTTCCCATGAAATGTCCATGAAGTCTTGTTTTGCATGTTCTTGTTGATAAATGCATGAATGTCCCTGGAAAATATGCCATCTTGTAGAAATTACAGTTGATCTAAAATCACAATATACTCTTTTCATCATTAATGTTGTCATCACAGAACTGAAAATGACCTTTGCCAAGAGCACTGCCACAACCCCATTCCATGACACACTCTGTTTTTTAATTGTGTGATGCCCCCAAGCCCGGAAAGGTCAACACCACTGCTGGACATAATCTGTTGCCATGAGGTTATATCAGCTCTTGATAAATGGTGGTTTTTGATGTAGTGCTCCCCTTCTAGTATTTCTTTGAGGAACATTGTTTTGTTTTTAAACATTATAATAAGTTTCTCACACGTGTTGACAACCTGGAGATTATCTGCCTATCTTTGCTCCTCAGCAATACAGCTTTTTGTGGATACTGATGTTGTACCAAAGCATGATCACAGTCACCTGTTGACATCACCAGTTTGAAATTACATCATTATTTATTTGATTTTCTTTTACATCACTAGCCCTAATTTTCCCCTAAAATATAAATACATGCAAGGCTTACAAACTGTAGCACTGTGCTGTAAATATATGAAAGAATTAGGAGCTAGGGAAACTGATAAAGTCTCCAGCTTCTTAGTAAAGTCCTAAACTGGCGCAAACATGTCAACATTACAAATTCCGATGTGATCAGAAAACACAAAACCATGATTTGACCACTCCTAATGTAATCTGGAACATAATTCCAGAAAATGAAAAAAAAAAACAAAAAAACTTCCATTAGTGACTTCGAGCTGTGACGGATCCATAGAATATTTAATGGAACTGGATACTAATACAGTTGCTTTGGGTTTTTTGCATCTGTTAGAAGAACTACATGCAGTGCTGGACATGCATAAATGTAGCAGGACATGATGACAAAACTGAAAAAGTATTGATAAAATTAAACATTATGCAGTAGTTCAGCACTACCAGACGTTTAATATATTTAATTTCTTCCAGCACAACGCTTCTTGTAAATGTTGGTTGTTGTTGTTAAGTCTGCTGTGAATAATGATTACACTGTATGTGTGTTACTTGTTGTGGACTAGGGTGAATTATTTGTCAGTTATGTGTGAGCCTATTTGGTGGCAGAATGTTTTGGATCATAGGCCCATGCATTTGCATTACTGTATTGCTTCAAGGTGATCGAATGCACCACAGATGTGATTTTATAAAATAGCTAACATATTTTCAGTGGCACTGATCCTGCATGTGTTTGCGTAACTACACATCAGTATTCCTCTGTGAACCCTAAATGCAGACTCATTCTCCATACACTGGCACAGATCCCTTGAATACTCCTTTGTATAAATGCAAAAAGATATGCCATATAGAATGAAATAATATACTTATAATAAATGTATTTTGCATGCATAAACATTTGAATGTTATAAATTTCAGAAGTGCTATTTTGCATGTGATTCCTGTTAAATGTATGTTCATGCATGGAAGCGTTTATTTAACCCTTATAACATACAAATTATATGCATATCTTGTATTTTGTAGATAATGATATAGAATCACATAATTCTAATAATCATAGCTAACATTTCTATATTACATAACTTGCCCTACAAAAGGGGTCTCAGAGGTATCTTGGTGAGAGAGCTTCCAGAGTTTCTTTGTCCACCATTCAGACAGAGGTGGCACCTTCACTATGCAATCTTGTTTTAGCAGAAGAAAAAATGTTGTCACTGCACCCATTACATGTCCTGCCATTGACAACCTGCCTCCAATGCTCAACTGAAACGCATCTTCCATTATATTCGTGCTAGAGGTGGCCTGTCAGGGTAATTAGAGCAAGCCTCCTTTCAATTGTGCAGTTTTCCTCAATAAACTTACCCTTTCACTACATCATTCGATTTACACAAAGTTTCAGCTGATTCAAATATTCAAACTCCTTTCTTGAAAATTATTTTTGGCAGGAAATGTATATGAGAAATAAAATTATGAAATCTCTGTACACTACACTTGCTGGTTGGTATTGTGAATTAAGAAGTACATACAAGCACATGCAGTACACACAAAGCACAATTGAGTGTGCATTCACGAGTAAATTAGTTCCAACAATAAAATTGCAACTTTTAATAATTTAACTATTTGTTTCTTGAATTTGGTTTTTTGTTTTGTTCTGTTGTGTACTTTGTTACAGTTTGCCTTATCTTGCCAAATAATATTGGCAAGATTCAAAGTGTGCATCTGCACCATTTATACAGTCTTCAGATGTGAATGTTTTCACCTTTGTGACCTGTTGCTCACTGCAGTGTCAAGTCTGCACAAGACCCTGGGGAAATACGTCTTTTCACCCCCCTGTGAGATTTGTGATCCAGCAGCTGTAATTGAAAACGAACAGCTCGCCAGGGACTCCCACACAGATTTGATGGACTGGAAAGTTTGACTCCCGACTACACGGCTTTTTAATTTTGTTGCATTCTTGATGTGCAACATGATTAATTAACCTAATTATACTTGAGTAAAAGCATATGGGAGCGCACTCATCTTCCAGTACTGCCAATCAAGCATGGAATAATTATTACACTGATAAAAAATATCAGACACTAAAAAACTCCTATGGGGGATTGTTTTAATTTTTACATTGCTCTCTTTTGATTGGGTATTTCTAGAATACATAAGGAGCTTGTAAATATGTTTTATTAGTAGTCAAAAAATGCAGATTTTACTGAGACTGGCGAATGCATGGCAGTCCATTTACATGTTCACCTACACGATACAAGGGAAGAGAAATATGTATTAAGCTCTTTAGATGTTCAGTTTCTTCAACTCTTTAAATATTGGTCCTTTAACATAGCCTAGGCTAAACTTCTTCAATTTCTATGTGTCACATGTTATGTTATTTAATAAATAAACATACACACAAATAAGGAAAATGTAATTTTGCCTTATAGCATCAATTCAGTAGAGTACGTTTACAAAGGTAACAGGTCTCTGCAGTTAAAGCTTCACCACCCCAGGATAATTCACTTTCCTTACACTGAATTATCTTTAGGGCAGTTTCTTCTTATCCTTATCGCAGATAACTAAATACTGAATCATTTAACAGATTGTTTAGCTCGTTTAACTTGTTCTGTGCTGTCTCAATCTCTACAATCAGCTCCATAATTATTGCCATTGTAGTTAATAAGGTAAAAAAAAAAGTTAAAAACGATTAACAGTTAATTCACTTAATATCACATTAACTGAAGCATGTTGCCATTTAAAAGTACTTTTTTAGGTTCACCTGAGAGTTTAGATGTAATTTCCCTGTAGTATAAACATGACATCACTCAATACACATTACGATGTCCAGTGGTGGATGAAGTACCTGAAAGCTGCATTTAAATAAAAGTATAAATACCTTAACAAAAAATATCTGTCTGTAAAAGTCTTGAAGTATCTGCTATTTACTGTACATAAGTATTAAATGTAAAATTTAGGGGATATTTCACTATAAGGATATTTCATTTTGAAAAGCAACTGTACAATCTTATATTATCTTAAAAAGGCCAATCCCAAATTGAACAAGCCTAGAGCAAAAGTAGAAATGAAAAAATAGGAAACAAGGAAAGTAGAAGGAAGAAACTTTGTGAGGGCCAAGACTCAAAAGGGGATATTAAAGTATGTTAAAGTAATAGTAGAATTAAGTTAATAACAATTTAAATAAATAATAAAATTAAAATTAGTAATAAAATAAATAACAAAGTAGACTTTAAAATGAGTCCTTAGTGGGAAGTCCTTGGAGGCACACTGTCTCCTAATGACTAAATGATGGAGGGAGTTACTGCACTCTGGTGGAACTGGGTTCAGTTGATGAAGAGATATAGATTGTAGATTGATGCTGAGATGGAGGAACCTATCCTCCACCTCAGCATCATAACCTATCCTTTGGCAGATGAGTCATGAAAGAGGCAAGGGGATGCTGTGATATAACTGATTAAATCATTATGAAATCATGTTTTTTGACACTGCCAGTCCTCTGATGTAAACACCACCGCACTAGAACTAGGACGGTAAATCCAATTTAAGAGAAGCAAAATGGAGGCAAAATGGACATACCTGAAAAAAACAGAAATAGCTTTGGGTCTCCCCTCTGACATTCTTACTGTATTACCAAGCTCCGTGATAGTTAATACGTTTTAGCCAATAAGTGAAACAAGTGAATGGCAATATGAATATTATTGGATTCATTTTGCCTGATGCACAAAAGTGCTGCAACATGATGAAGCTTTTCTACACTCATGATCAAAGCTCCCTGCTCATTTATAACATTTAATGCCCTCAATTCACCAATTTTCTCACCAGCCGCATGCACCCTATTAAAGCCACTATTCAAACGCACAGTTTTATGCTTGCCTTTATTGGTTTTATTTTTTTTAACGTTTTACAAGTTTTTGGCACACTAATCTAAGTACAGCAAGTCTTTGTATAGATTTTGAGCATGCACTTAGCTTGTTGTAAGGTTGTGGAAATTCTAACAAAAGGTGTTGCTGATATAAACCAGGCTGCCATACTACTGTCTGTGCTGGTTTCCCTTCAGAAGATAATTCAAAAAAGTACAAATGTTAATGCTTACTATACAACTGTTTTTGATGCTCATTCCATAGGTCTCATCCTGACATCCTGCAGGATCTGAGCAGATT
This sequence comes from Parotocinclus haroldoi, assembly GCA_034779995.1. Classification (NCBI taxonomy): domain Eukaryota; kingdom Metazoa; phylum Chordata; class Actinopteri; order Siluriformes; family Loricariidae; genus Parotocinclus; species Parotocinclus haroldoi. The sequence goes on along the minus strand of JAUZST010029389.1, from coordinate 36,569 downwards.
ATATTTTGAGAAATGATCTCTGATTACTTAAACTGTATATTTTATCACATCAAGCATTGCAGGAGATGACTCAGTGTTGTTATGTTTACAAAAGGAGGTTTTACCATGTACTAATGTGGGGTTTGCAAAATATTTAGTTTAATTAAATGTTAGATTTCTAAATTTCCCACATATTTAGTGTCACATTAAGCAAGTTCATAAAAAAGCTATATTTGTATCTGTGTTTCTTGGTCATTTCACATATATGTCACATGTAATGACATAATTATTATTGTCAGTTTCATTACAGCCCTTTAATCAGTTGATTACTTAATTAATATCTTGCTTTCTTAGAGTGTAAGGTGAATTATAAATATAGTAAAACACTTTAAAATACTTTTAATGTTAAATGCTATTCAAACCCAACCAAGTGCAAAAGTTACATCAACCTCCTGCTCTGAGATTAATTTATATGCGGATGTGTGACATATACTGACATTAGTTTGGTTGTTGTCAGAGTGTGCAATTTCCCTGTAGGCTGATCGTACTTACTTGTAGGCCACTTTTGCTTGAATAAGATTATCAGCGGGTAAGTTTCAACAAAGGAAAATACAAATAGAAACTAAAATATATCACATGTATTAAATAAAATGGACAACACCCAGTAATATTGTAATATCTGCACTACCAAGGACATGGTACACCTTTGCACTCAATAAAAGAGAGATGGAATTAGTATTATTACTATGCATATTCACTGCAGCATATGCGTTACAACTGCATCAGTACTTTACGTAACTGAAGCAGGAGATTAAACAACGTATCTGTGATTTGAGAAGTATGTCTTTACATCATTGTGGCACTAAGTGTACAGGATTGTAATGTCTCATCACCTTAAGGAGCAAAAAATTAGCTACCACTTTTTACATTTAGAGACACACAGACTTGAGTGATTGATAGCCCCGGGGATCTTTGCGGAATTATCATAAAGGTTTCATAAAAGACTGCATATCAGTGTTTGGTTATGAAATTCAAATGAGCCAATGCAATATAGATGGATGAGATTGATAAAAAGTAATAATTGACCATGGGTGGATATCATAGGACTAAGTCTAGATTCATTCTGAAGCTCAGTAAATTATGAACTTATTTTAAAATGAGAAGACATGACTTATGAGGTGGCTGATTGTGGCCTTGGTACTGCTAAATGGCTTCTGACATTTATTCTGCAAAAGTGCTGATACAAGGGTTATATTAAGTAAAAAAAATTATGCTGTGTTCATTTAATAGAAAAAAATGCCTGCACTGTGATTGAGCATAAAACAAGACCAGTTAAATAATCAGCATTACCCTTAAGCCTAACCTTTAGCACTTGCCATATTTATTAGGGTTAGATAACAAATAAACTAATGAACTGATGTGGAAAGATTAATGAGAACCAAAATTATATCAGAATGTAATGTCATGATATTAATCATAAGTTTTGAATCCAGCTGTATGGATTTACCCAGATCCAAGGTCATTAACATACTTTTTACTAGGTCTAATTAGTTCATGTGTAACAGTATTATTACAGACAGAGTCTGTCTTTTGCAGAATCTTGAAACCAGGAAGGCACTAGGCCTATTCAGTGTTTCACCCTTATGTCTTAAAAGCAGGTTAATTACTACAGACCAATTGTGGTCATGAAACCCATTGAATGATCATTTTTTACATATTTGAAGAGCATCGAATGATGATCGAGTGACCTCAATCATAACTGGTGCACTGGTGAGCACTGGTGCTCCATTGCATTGTCCTCTCTCTCTCTAATGCTCTTCTCTCAGATTATCTCAAATTGACTCTTCTACTCAAATAACTGCACAGCTGGTGTTTTGCCATAGTCATAGCAACCTGAAGCCCAACCTGCTCAAGACTTTGGCGATGATGGAGGATCAGCAAATTTTAAAAGGAAATCCTCTCAAGACCTTATGTAAGATACCTAAATCAACTCCGTCTTTAGTAGAACATGTACTTGCTTTGGCAACTAAGGAAGCACGGTCTGCCACATCAGCTGTTGAGATAGTTCTTCACTGGAGTCACATCCATCATGGTCTGCAAGGGATCAGTCACAAAATAGGACAGAAACAGACTGCAAAGAACTACCAGGGCAGCTGAGAAAATCTTCAGTGCTCCCCTGTCCACCTTCCATGATTTGCAACCATCAACAACCAGGACCAGGGAAAGAAAACAATCACAGATTCCTCACACCCTCCCCTATGACAGACACTTCAAAACATTGCATACAAATTGATGATAATTCTAAAACGTTATAACTTTTTCATTCATATTTGCATTTTCCATCACTTTTAGTAAAGCCAGAGCTAAAAGGAAGCATTACGGATACAACTTTAATCAAAAATCCTTCACACTCCAGTCCAGTCAGTGGCAGAAATGGGCCAAATTGTCACTAGTCACTAAAATTAGACGAAGAAGAATAGTGTGGAAATAGTGTAGATAAGTTGTATACTAGAATTGTAGTCATTATGGATGATATGTAGTGCACTAACCACTAAGAAGTCAAACCAAATTAAAAAGGGTATTATAAAGGGAATATAGAACAAATACTCATCTGAAAACCCCCTTTTGCATGAAATAAGGTTATATAGCTAATATTTGTAAATTTAATGGTTCAGTTTGTTCAATCAAATAGAAAAGACATTAGCTAACCAAACCCCCACCCCCTCTACCCCCTAGCATAGTACTAGCAACCCCACAGTCCTTAGACAACAAAATCAGCAAACTTAGAGCACAGATCTCTTTCCAGTGAGAGACTCCGGACTGCTGTGTAAAAAAGTGCCTCACAGAGACGGTTATCACTGGACACTCTGTATAAAGCCATTGAGCCTGCAGGACTGCACTCTCCGATTGAGACGCGCCCCAGCTTGATTTCTTTGTGTGCTCCTCACACGTTTGAGCTCACACTTATCCTGTCCTCGGCACCCTTCGAGCCTCACTCTAGCCGGCAGCATGCTCTAAATGAGACGTGCCCAGGCTAGAGTCTTGCCACCCAACTGCGCGCTCTTAACAAGACGCGTGTGGCTATCACACGCTGTATAGTCTCACTTCAGCCGGTGGCTCGTTCCAAATGAAACACGCCCAGGCTTGGAGTGTCCCCGTCCAGCGGTGCCCTCCATTTGAGACGTGCCTCAGTATGGCTCCTCCTGGCCTTTTTATGCTGACGCTCACCGTCTCATAACAGAATGTACACTTTGTTAAAATCTTTTGCTCCTCAAACCTGGAATATCTTCTCATCTCATACAAAAACTGTGGTTGCTGAGAAAGTTGTCCGGTGTCATTGTCACCGCTGAATAAATCTCACTGCTGTACTATAAAACTCTATGAGGCTATTAACAAGCTGGAGACACCACTTCCAGTGTTTTTGGGGACTATAATAAAGCAAACCTTAAAGAGATTGTTTCAAAGTAAAATCTCTTGCAGCACATAGAAATCACGTATGCAGGATCACTACTCCACCCTTCCCCATCCCCTATTTGGCAAAGAGCTTTCAAAAATCATTCCTTCATTCTGCTTCCACCCAACCTACAGGCCAACAAACCAATCTATGCTCTCCATAAGACCGTAAAGGCAGCCAAGCATGATTACAGAGCTAAAGTGGACTCACAGTTCAACACCTACAACACAAGAAGTTGATGACACGGTTTAAACACAATAACAGATCTTAAAAGAGGATATCAATGTGAATAATAATCAGTGAATAACACTAATGCTGCACTTATGGATGAGATAAATATTTTTTATGCTAGTTTTGACACAAATCACACTTCGCCCACAGGAAGAACCCCAACTACAGCTGAATCAGAACCCCCAATTGACTATGTTGCTAATGTATAATGACTCTTCAAACATGTTAAAACTCAAAAAGCAGCAGGAATTGACAGCATTTCCGGATGTGTCTTAAAAGCATTTACATGAAAGCTATCACAAGTGTTTACTAATATTTTCATTTTCTCTCTCTCCCTCTTTGCAGTGCCAGCATGTTTCAACTGGCCACCATTGTCCCTGTTCCAAAGTCATTCAAGGAGACTACCTTAAATGACTGGCGCCTGGTTGCTCTGACCTCTGCTGTAAGCAACTGTTTTGAGAAGTTGTTCTGAAACATCTGCTCTTCCCTGCTGGTGAGTCTGAACCCATTGCAGTTCAATTACCGTCAGAACAGGTCCACTGACGATGCAATAGCCCTAAGACTACACACTAATATCTCTCCCATATGGACAATAAGAACACATATGTGAGAATGCTGTTCATGGACTATAGCTCAGCGTTCATCTCCATCATTCCCTCTGGATGCTGTAAAACTTCAGGATCTGGGTCTCCACAGTTTTCTGTGCAGCTAGAGCTTGAGATTTCTGACAAGCCATCACCAGGTGGTAAGAATGGGCAATTTCACCAACTCCTCACTAACCCCTAATACTTGAATCTCTCAGGGATGTGTGTTTAGCCGTCTCTCATTCCCCCTGTACTCCAAAAACTGCACCACTAGTGAAAATGCACAACCGAGCCTCTTCTTCCTCAGAAGCCTGAGAAGGTTTGGAATAAACTCCTGCATCCTCAGTAAATTCTATAAGGGTACTGTGGAGAACACTCTAACAGGCTCCTTCACCACCTGGTATAGGGGCTGCACTGCTATTGAGCAGAAATCTATGCAGGGGATGGTGTGGACAGGGGATGGTCTATACAGGGGATGGGTTCAGCAGCCATATCTTCTGGACTTGTACACCAGCTGCTGTCTAAGGGAGACCAGAGAAATTCTAAGGGACTCCATCTACCCAATATATTCTCTGTTCTCACAGCTGCCAAGTGGCAGGAGACACAGCTTCTTTCCCAAGGCCATTAGACTTCTGAATAGCCAGTGGTACCAGTGTCACAACAATGGACTGCCCACTACAACTCGCACCTTATTATCGTACTGCACTTTAATTAACCCTCACCTACGTTGTTTTCTTAGATTCAACAAAATACAGCTGTATATTGTGCAGCTTCTTTTCCCCATATATTACTTGCAACCTTATTTTCTATATTGTACATTTACCTTATTGCATTACATTTACATTACATTTACATTACATTACATGTATATATACTGCATCTTAACTTTTTCACTAACCTGCACACCCATGTAAATGTGACATGACATATATGTAATACTGGATTTATTCAATAAATAAGTTATTCACTAAAAATATTTTCTGATGTGGTCAGCCAAATTTTATTTATCTACATTTGGCACATGTGAAAATCTGAAGATGGTTTAGGTCATACTTATGCAGATATATAAAATATTATTAAGGGAAAGCTAGCCTTCAAAACTGCAAATTCATAGTACTTTTCAACATGTCACATACAGTATGTGTTGTAAAATGTCATGCAAGTCATATCACATTCTAACAGCAGAATATCTAAAAATGCATTTTATTATGACACCTATCGTGATTTTGTTGTGTCACAATATCTAGGCTGTCAGCACAGAATATACAAAATATACCTTAAGTGGTTAAGGTAATTTTATGAGGCTGATTTGTAAAGTGTTACTTGAAGATGACAAATTTAGAGGTAGGACAAGAGGGCTCCTCAAGGCTGACGTTAAATTAATATCAGCCAATATTAAGATAACTGAAGGAATCTGTAAGATCTGTTTACTCTGCTCAAGAGCCATTTGAGAACACTGGGTTGTCTCATTAAGCATTCTCTTAGTCTCTCATGAAAATTTTCAATTGTTTTTGGTGGTATCATTTTGCACCAGCTGCTCTGCAGAGTGAAATTGAAGATGGCATGTCAAATTGATGTTTGAATAGGATCGTTTGTGGTAATAAACTGCAAAATGCATTGCATGTCCTGTCTCATTTAAACTTTTGTCTTCTATCGCTTTTGTCGACCAATGTTTAGTGCTGAAGGGGGCAAGGGAAGGGGTTAGTGGTCCATCCTTGACTTAATGGCCAACAATATTATTCCTTCCTGACATTAATGCCAGGTTTGAATACCAATTAACCCAGACCTAGGCCTACAAAACTGATATTCAACATCAATGCAGGCAGTCCAGGAGGTGTGTCATGTCCTAAAGGTTTCTTCCTGATCATAATTGGCTGTGTGTGCATGTGTGATTATGCTGAATGAGAGGAAGGAAAATCATTATGCTTCAAAAACACACCTAACCTTGCAAGCTTTTTCTTTTGACATCTAAGGGCTCAAGGTAGACTCATCTTTTATGTGTTTGTATTGAAATATAAATCAGCCTTGTGCAAGATTTATTAAATGTCTTTTTATATAATTGAATAAAGGTTTTTCTTTATATGCATGTATTTGACTATTTGATTCAAATATTCATTCATAGCTTTGAAAATACAAATAATATGCTGACCCTAAAGACTAAAAACTCTTAAAGTTTGTGATTTTCCTCCTCTAAATATAAATGTACAGTTGTGCTTGAGAATTTGTAAACCCAATATCATGGGGTTATGTTTCTGTATAAATAACCAATAAATAAACATATTTCCACTAAAGTTTCTAATGTATATTGCTCACAAAAAGTCCGAAGTCCACAACCAAAGAATGGTTTAAGAAGTGTTGACATTTTGTAATGTCTATATCAAAGTTATAACCTTAATTTAACAGAAATGTTGTGGAAAGAGTCTAGAGGTTCATGTGAGGAAAGCCACCAACATCTCAGCTGAAGCTGAAGTTGAAGCTGTTCCATATGGACTAATGGGCTTAAAATTTCTTAAAGTCAATGTACAGACCTAAAATGCATAGTTTAATACAAAAACAAAATTCTACATATCTTTCCAAATTAAATATACGAAGTACTAAATTGTTTCCCTCAATAAATAAATGGCCGAGTATAATATTTTGTCTGAATGCTAAATTTGGTTATGCTTATCTGTCTTTAGAAGAGGTAAAACAGGCTTACAAACCATTGGCCATTGGCTTTAGACATACCTGAACAACATTAGAACTGGAAAACTATCTATTGTATCTATTGGTTCACATAAAATGCAAGCCTTTTCGTCACCAAATTCCAATAACAATACGGACTCTCATGCTGCAGTATAATTGTATAAGATCAGTTAGATAAGTATAAGTAAATAGTTTCAGTTGGATCTCCAGATGTAATGTAGCTTGTATAATTTGTTGAAGAAAGACCTGCATATTACCTCTTTGCTTATGTGTTTTAATTAAAATTATAATGCTAAACATAAATATTCTGAATGCTATTGTGGTGGCACATTAAAGGATGTATTCTAATTCTATGCATGTATCCACGACAGACGCAAACTGAACATTTTCCCCTTCATTATACTTGGTAATGGCCACAATAAATTTGCCTGGAAGACAATAACAACTACAGATTTAATTGTGCTATTGGGAGAACACAGCGATTTGGGCTTGCTTTAAGCCAGGAGCCAACAACTTCTGAGAATGATACTAAATGGCTAAGAGTTTAATTGAGATGTAAAAAAAACATAAAGAGTGCATTGTTACTATGGTTTTGCTCATTATTCTCTTTCTAAATCTCTCTCTGCCCATCTTTCATGTGAGATTTCTTACACATGGAACAATTGGCAATTTTTAAAACTCTATTTACCCTGCCAATGTTGTATTGGAGCAACCCCAAAGTCATTACTGATCAGCTCAACTGATAATTTTCATCAATGTATAATATATAAGCCAGCTTGATACAAACATATCATAGATTTAATTAATTCTAATCTCCAATGCTTCACTAAATTATTATTATCAAATTGGATTTAATTACCCACAGTTCAATGCAGCAGGTAATTGCCCTTGACGGTGCTGGACTACGGTTTGAGATCTAACACCACAATGCACATGAGAAATAAAGTTTCAGTGCACGTACGAATCATTGATTATGATTCCTAAAGTATTATCAGTAGTCGCTGTGTGAATCCGATGCACAAGCTCACTTAAGTACTCTGTTTGTTTGCTCTTATAAGTACACTGACTCAGGCAAACACAGATTAGCGATAATCTTGTAATAATGCATACTATTGTGTAGCTCTCCTTTATGCCACCACAGCATCTCAGAATTAATGTGAGATATTATCAAATGGTATAAGTCGTGTAGGTCAGGACTTTATGTGTCAGAGTTGTATATCCAGCACATCCCACAGATCATATTGATGGATTAGGATCTGAGGAATTTAAAGACCAATTCAACACCTTGAACTCGTTAACAACTAAGCTTAAACAATTTATGCAGTATGCGCCAGAGCGCATTATGTTGCTGACATGGATCACTGCCATTAGTGTCCTATGGCAGGCTATACACCAATTTGTAAATAGATATTAAAACGTTATGAATATACAAATTGACCTTGAACTAAAATAATAGTTACATGCTATGAATTCATGTCAGGCAGAGGCGTTTTAAATATTTATTGCATAATCATAATCATAAGTATATAAATAACTTTATATACAAACATGTTTCAAAATAAATAATTCCAATAGCTTTTTGTACGTGAATAGTATTTGTATGGGAAGTATGCATAGTATTTTGGTTTGCACATCTTTTTGATGGATTACAATACATATATAGTGTGAGGTTTGGGTAAATGATGTCATCCAATAATGAAGACCAGCAAATTTTAGGCTTTGGATGCTCATATTCTAATCAAATAGCATGACCGTGCAAGTTCCATGTTTTGTTTTTTGGTATTTTTTTGTTAGTGCTGATTTGATAGTTTAGCTGTTGAACCCAAATGGTCATGCTCGCTCAATATAAGTCATTTATAGAGTTTCTTTTTTTACACAATTTGTCATGTCACGTTTAAAATTACATTTTAAAATTACAAATTTTATGTTTATGTATGTTTATTTATTCATTGAGAGTTTTCTGTACAATAATTTTCAGTATGAATTCACCTCATAATAGGAAAATCAAGCAGTCTGAGTGATTTCGAATAAGGCAGTGCTAGACGAGCCAGGAGCAGGCTTTCTAAAACTCCCAACCTTGTGGTGGTGTAAATTAAGAATTCCTCCAGTATTTCTTTGGACTCATTTACTCATTACTGTTGAAAAGTGTCAGTTGGATGCTCTGTGATGAGATGCAACATGTGGCCGCAGGAAGTCCATTGTGTCACTCCACAGCAAAGACAGGAGTAAAGTCCATATCAGTCCATGTTTCTTGTACTCAATACCACTGCAAACAAAGGTGGCAGTGGCTGGCTGTCAATGGTAGTCCATGACAACATATTTCCTTCTGCTAAGCACCTGGACATGGTCTGAGCAGCAGAGAACATGAACATGGGTGTGTAGCGAAGGTGCCATATGTGTCTGGATGGTTGATAATCAAACTGCATTACAGCACAATAGTTTTAGTGCAAATAATGCCCAATAGATTCTAAAATGTTGGAAATAACAGCCAACCAAAAGAATTCTTGCAGTGAGAATGGTTGAATAGTATGATACTTTTAGTATGATACCTGGGCTTTCAGGCTACAGGTAACTGCAGGTGTTTTGCTTGTAAATATATAAATATAAAAATAAGTATAAGTAAGAAAATAAGTATTGCATATACTGACGATGTATTTTACAGATTTTGACGATTTTGCAACCTACAAAAAATAGTGATGTATGTTAATTTTATTGTAGGAACACTTCAACTGTGAGAGACAGAATCTAAAAAATATCCAGAAATTCATATTGTATGATTTTTTTTAATAATTCATTTGAATTTATTGCATGAAACAAGTAGTGGATACAACAGAAAAACATAGCTTAATATTTGGTACAGAAAGCTTTCCCACAAAGACTGTCCTTAATTTGCCCCGGCTGTGTGTTTTGGGTCACTGTCATGCTGGAAAACCCAGCCACAACCCATCTTCAATGCTCTTACTAAGGGAAGAAAGTTGTAGGCCAAAATCATACAATACATGCCCCCATCTATTCTTCGTCCGTTAGTCTTTTATATAAGTAACAATTTCAGGTGCAATTAATACAGGTAATGATTGCAGAATAGGGGAGCTTCTTAAAGAAAAACTAACAGGTCTGTGAGAACCAGAATTCTTGCTGGTTGGTAGATGATCAATACTTATTTCATGCAAAGAAAATGCTAATTTATTATTTAGAAATTAGACAATGTGATTTTCTGGATTTTTCTCCATTCTTTTTCTCACAGTTGAAGTGTACCTATGATAAAAAAAATCACAGACCTCTTCATTCTTTTTAAGTTGGAAAACTTGCAAAATCAGCAATGTATCAAATACTCATTTTCCCCACTGCACATATGGTTCAATATAAACCAGTAATACAATTTTTTCAATATTAATGCATATTAATTGCACATGTGGTTTATGGTAATGTATCTTTGCGTGCCAACTCATAAATATGCAGTTGGGTTGTAGTTTTACATTTTTATACAATTTTAGCCAAGTGTGTGTGTGTCCCTGCATGTGTTTTCCTGATAGTTTGGCAGTTTAAGATCCTGCTTCATAGCTTTATAGGCAAGAAGCATGACTGCGAGTGCATGCTTAATATTTACCATGAGATTTCATGCTGACCTCACTGGGGCCTTGGATTAACATAGTAAAGAAAATGAGCTTCCATGTGGTCAGAGAGTAAAAGCACCATCTCATCTGTGATAGCTCTAAAGAGTTATGAAATCATGCATGTTGCCTGCACAACTACAGAAAAGTGTGAGCATGAAAGAGTGTGTATGTGTGTGCTCACTCCTCACTGCCCTCACTACTTCAATTAAACATTGACTTGGCATGGAGAAGCTACATTATTCAGTAAAATGACCTCTGGCACTTTTACTCTATACATCCCAGAAAGGAGGCATGAGATCTCAGTGTGCATTTATACACGTTTCATCTATATTCCTATTGTATTTACAGTGTTACAGGCTTAGCATTTAAAGGTCTGAGCCTGGTGGGCAATGAATTATGAGTTTTTAAATGCAGATTGACCTGGCTGAATTTGTGCTCTAACCTAAAAAAGTCGAATAACAAAACATCTTTGTACAATGGTACCATGGTTCTCAATGTCAATATTTTACAGAAGTGATGCTGAGTACCAAGCAAACTTTTCTGATAAAAAACGATTGATGTAAATTGACACACTGTTTAACGCGTTATATGCATTAACTGATTGATTGTATTGTACAGCTGCTCCTTGATTTACAAAGGTGATATGCTCCAAAAAATCCATATTAGGTTCAATGTATCATGAAGCAGAGCGTATTTTTGGTACAAATCATCAACATCATCAACAATCACATGTAATTTAGTGAAAAATGGTTTGTAAGGGAAAAGTAAAGGCAAAGCACTCTACTGGTGACTCTGCACTGCTGCTTAGCTACCTACAGGCTGAAAGCCCAGTAAATATGTTAGGATATCATACTGCACAGCTGTTTTCACTGTGCTTCTATCAGTTGGCTGTTATGCTTAACTTTTTTCGAACCCATAAGGAATTATTTGCACTAAGCATACTGTACTGTAGATGTAAATGTAGCGCCGGGTGATAAAAGGAGCAGACCCAAATGCGGCGAGCGGGGAGCAGGCGTTTATTATAATAGACGGCAGGCAAAACTCAGAAACCAGAAACCAGTCCAGGGTCGAAAACACAGACGAAGCGGAACGTCAAACAGGGCGAGAGCGGAGAAGGAGTCGGAAAAACAGGCAAAAGTCGGCAACGGTAAGTAATAGCAGTCATTCAGAAAACGTGGAGCAACTGGGGTAGAACCAAGAGGGAAGCCGGTAGACGCGACGGGACGCGTAGGGAAGGACGAGGATGCATAGGGCATAGAGCTAGGTACACACACAAAAACCGGCCAGGAAGAAGTGCAGGGGAGCAGTATATATAGGAGAAGATGGGTGGCAGGAGCGCCACCCGCAGACCAGGAGGGAAAGGTGAACGATGAATGGAGAAGACGTAGAAGGGGAGGTGCCCTGGGTGCCGGCTGTCCAACAAGATCGCACATGCGTTGACATGGCTCACACTCCGGTGCCGGAACAATGTTGGCAGGTAGGACATCGACCATGGATGACGGTACCACAGGGGGCTCAGAACGTGGACTGGGCACCGGAGTGACGGGCGACTGTGGTCCAGCAGGCTCCAATGGGGTCAGGGGCTGAGACCGCCACAGCTTTCATCGCACAAACAGGCTCAGGAGCCGGTGCAGGAGCAGCATCGGGACCAGGCATTACCACTGCTGCAGAGCCCAGTGCTGGGATGGTCGGTGGGTCCAGGGCTGAACCAGAACCAGTTTTTACAGTGTAACCACCCTCCATTCAACCATTCACAACCAGCATCCTGCAACCTGATGTGAGAGGTCTGGACAGGAAAATTTACTAAAATTTGTAAAACAGCAACGATTTCAATATAATTGGTTTTACCACACATTCAAGTTAGGAGAAAAGACATCATCCAGAGTACAGCAGCTCAGCTGAACATTCAATGAAACGCAATGACCAGAGTGAGCCACCTTAACTGGTATATCTTGGTTTTTCTTGTTTTAGAAATCTCCAGATCTCAAACCAAATGAATGTTCCAGCCACAGCCTATTTTATTTCCAAGGACAGTCATGAGGGACAGGTGAAGAGACCATAAGGCTTTGTGGCATTTATATCACAAGTGGTTTGAATACTCGCAGTGTATTGAATAATCAGTGGTTTGAATACTCCATTCATTGTTATGCCTGCAGGCACTTTGTCCTTCCAAGCAGTGAATCAGTTTTCACTTAAGATAGATGCCACAAAAACCTAAAAAACGATTCATTGTTCAATTATGGAGCCTATACTTCCCATGCCAAAACTGAAACACACATCAAAACTGTGTTAGCATGGAACCTTTTTGAGAAAGAAGAAAAAACATGACATCTTTGATGATGAAACAGTTACACACAAAACAACAGCAAAACTGTAATAATGTTGAAAAGTTTAGCTACTGTTAATTGCTAACATTGCAAAAATTCATACTGTGATTAAGGCATGAAGTAAAGCAGTCTTAGAGATTTTATGGTAACCACAACTTTTAAAAGCTGTTAAAAGAACATTGAAAAGAGTTTGTAATGCTAAGTACAAATGCCTGCACAGCCAAACAAAATGCTAGACAGTTTATCGCAATTGGTGTGCTCCACCATTATAAGTGAAGTCAAAGAAATTATTTGCCCTTAAAGATGGAACCATGTGAAAAAGAAAAATCAAATTTCTGTTGTTGTCTGTTATTATTACAGGGAAGCTGTAAAAGCAAATGACTTGCACTTTGAAGTTGCAGTGAATCTTAATTCTGCAGGGTTGGCAGATAAACAAACACATACTTGAAAGGAACAGATTGGAATATAGACAATTTGGTTGGACACGTCTACGTTGTAGCATCTGTATTAGTGGCAAGAAGGTTCAGTGGAAAGGAGACAGCAAAGCAAGCCTTTTATGTACGTTGTTATGCTCATTTAGTTCTTTTTGACACTGTCAAAGATGCTTCAGAAATGGAACGCTTCTTTTCTATTGTATAAAAAATTGTACATGGCTATGTCTCACGTTCATGTATGCTGGCTTAACAAGCAAAAAATAATGTATGATGAAACACTAAAAGATCTAAAAAAAAGCTAAGCAACACAAGGTAAACTTGTTGACTCAAATACTTTTGTCACAATTTTCTTGATTGCCTGCATGCTATCGTATCAGTGTTGACTGAGTAAATAAATGAAGAAACACATTTAATAGGTAGGTAAATGGAAGAGCAAGGGGTGGCATAGTAGTGCAGATGTTAGCACATAGCTCCGAGATCTCTGGTTTAAACTTGACCCTGGGCTCTGATTGTGTGGAGAATGCATGGGTTTTCTCCGGGTACTCCGGTTTCCTTGGACATTAAAAAGACATGTGTTAAGTGGTGCTTCTAAAGTCCCCTTAGTGTGTTAATAGGATAAGCAGATAAGACAATGAATAAATTGAAACTCAAAGCTCAAACTGACCTGCGGGTCATACTCTGGGCGTTTTGGTAAGGCAAGATGCCTTTTTGACACCCTCTACAATTGATTTAGGGATTTAGGTTAAATGTAGATTTATTTGATGCTCTTGTACAGCCTGTTAATGAGTATAGGGATGAAACTTACTTTGAATAGCTCTGCAAAGTAGTGGTACATGCCACTGAACAATGCAATATGGACATAGAATCAGCAGGAAAAAAAAGAAATGAAAAAAAGAAGCTCTGATGTCTCAACTGGGTGTCCCGAACAGAACAAGGACATGTTTTGATATTTCACCCTGCCCTTGGTAATATGGTCACAGAGATCAACAGCTGGGTAGTGAACTTGAACTGTGTTTCTAACTTTAATCTGTGCATCACTCTGTGTAGGTTAGGCATCTACTCTGCCATTTAACTACAGTGTTCAGTGTTTTGTGTGACTGACCCTGTTAATAAACTCTACTATTTTTACTTGGGGAGCTTCAGCCAGGTTGATCCAGTGTTACATAATACTTTTTGTACTTGTAATTTTTGTAATACTGTTTTATAACCTGCAGCAGGCCGTGGGTAGCCAGGCTGCTGGGTCAACACAATAAGCTGTTTAATACACTAATACACTTTAATACACTCCCAATGCAGCAGTCAGAGCAGCATGCACAGCTAACCCAGATCAGTGCTAGCCATCATGATATCTCTGCTTGACTGGCCCTAATGTTGCCAGACTCGTACAGTACCGAGCCTGCAGCCTTTTTCCAACCCATGGCTAGCTCTACTAACATCCAAGAAGGCAACCCAGTCTTTCCCGTGAGTAAACCTGATAAGTCTGATGGTGCTCCTGATTGTGTACAGAATTTTTGTTACAAAACTCACCTCTTTATGATAATTAAAATAATTATGAACCACAAAAACCTAGAGTATCTCTGGTCAATTAAAAGTATGAATGTCCATTACTTACAGGCCAGGTTCCCGAAACACTGAAGCAGATGCTCCTTCACGCATTTGTGATGAAGAAAAACATGAAGAGGTTGGACCAGAACCCATTTTGGATCCAGAAATCATTCTAGTTCCTACAAGGTGTGAAATTGCCTATGAAATTGCATGCCCCAATAGTTCAAATCCTCCCCCTTAGTTAGTTCAAAACATATTCCCCTGAACATTGTCCACAGGACAGGACCTTTGTGTCCCATCCATGTGGAAACAGATTGATGACTTGGGTTTATAATTCTCTATCCTCAGGTAGCCAAGAGAGGAATACCTTTTAGAGGTTCAGCAATAGTGGGAGGATATTCACCAATTCGTGTCGTTTTGTTCTGTTTGTACACAGCCCAAGACTGCATGTTACCAGCAGACAAACTACACTGCTCACAAAAATTAAGGATTAATTAGGGGTTAAATTAGGTTAGCCATGTACTTCAGCCATGTGGCTGACCCTAATAAAAAGCCTCTATTTAATAAAAGCCTCTACTATTTTTACTCAGCAAGCATCAGCCTGGTTGGTCTGGTGCTACAACACTTCAAAGCTTTGCAACGGCAAATGTGATGGACCTTCCTCTGCTCCTCTGCTGTCACATTAGCTAAACCTCATTGATCTTTTCTGAGGGCACTTGAAAAGAGAAAAAGCCATGCTTTTAGTAACATGCACTTTGGAATATTATGAAATCATTCTGGGAAAACATGGATCATCAAATTTTGTCATCTGGAGTCCAGTCTGGAGTCCAGTCTCCAGTATTGAGTGCAATAAAAGTGGAACATGCCAAATAAATTGTTTTTTTTTAAAATTATTATTCAATTTTTCACTTAAATTGTTATGCTGAATTAAAAATGAAAAGATAAACATTTTCACTAGTGGCTTCAGACCATTGTAGGTGCTATCATTTTACAATCCCTTACCTTTCTTTTAATAATCTATCTGTGTTTTTCTTACATACATTTTATATACCTGCATGATCTACACTGCTCACAAAAAAAGCTGGTCAAACACAGACAACAGTGGCACCTGCACTTACAACATCCCAAAGAGTGATTAGCAGACCTTGGAATAGCTTTCAAGAGACTGGGACAGTATGAAGAAGACTTCGGCAGGATCGCCCATCTGCCACAACAACAAAAACTGCTAATTGACCTTATTGGCAAAAAGGAGCAGGTGCAGTAGACTTGACAATTTCTTGCTGGCACTGCACCACAGATATGCATCCAGACCTGCAAACTGAAGTGTGACTCATCAGAAAATTCTGTTTGCAGCTTGACAATCATCGTGTCATCACATGAAAGAGCAACACATGAGATTTCAAGTTTCCTGTGAGAAAGGGACTCCTTCGGTGGTGGTAGAATTATGGTTTGGTTTAAGTTCCACATCATCAGAAATGGATTGCTGACTGCTGTCAGATACCGAGTTGGGGTCCTGCACCCTGTAGTGGTACCCTAAGTTAAAGCAGTTGGAAACAACTTTCTATTTTATGGACGTTAATGCAAGGCTCCACATTACACCAACTACACCAATTACATCAACAATATGCTTCAGGGGGCTAGAAGCAAATGCATGAACTGGCCTTCTCCAGACATGCTTGGGAAGACGTCTGACAAACCGTCCAATTCCCCTCTCAACACTTCTCGAGCTGGAAGTTGCTCTGGAGCAAGAATGACAGAGGATCCCACAAGATCTGCTAGACAATCTGAATCTGAAACAACTGACTGTTTACAAATGTTTAATGTACACTCCTGTTATCTGATTAGAAAAAAAGTCAGTTAATCATAAATAGATAATTACTGGGGTACAAATCATCAATTACATTACAAGCAGTAAGTTGTAAATCCAAACTCTTTTGGAAAGTGTTTCAAGCTTGAAATGCAGCAATTGATTTTTATAAAAAAATAGAATGAGGTTGACCAGACAATACAGGCAATAAACAGCCATATAACGTTTTCAATTAAATAAAAGTCAGGTGATAATTAAAAACACTGAGAAATTAACATTTGAAAAGGTGAAACTCATAACACCATGAACCTCTGTTTCTGCATTAACATCTACAGCATTTAACAGATGCCCAGTATCTTAAAGGTCCATGCAAATATAATTTTATTTCAGTCAAATTAATTGTGTTTGTGTCTAATAAACACAGCAGGGTCTAGCCCTAGACCCTAACTGTTTTAGAAGGCTACAGGGCACTGTTCTCCACACAACTAGCTGTTGATCTTTGAGCCATTTCTGAATGAACTCCTAGGTTGGTGTCCTATTGGAGAGGTGTACCAGTCCACCTTGCCATTGAGCAGAATTGGGACACCCAATGGATGCCACTGCAGTTCTGTAGTTTTGCAAGCAACTTTAGAGCGTTTGCCTGAGACCCAGCCTTTTCCATTTGTTTAGCCAATTTTCCTCTCAATAACAATTGTTTACCCACTTAAACTGTCTGTTTCCATTTTGTAATAGCCAAGCTACTTAGGCTATGTCGGTTTCCACTTTGTATTAGTAAAAAGATATATGGCTAAGTTTCTTCAAACAAGTTATTTTAAATAGACCGTAGTGTAAATCTCAGCTTGTTACATCAAGCTGTTATCACACCATTCTCTCAAACAGTGAAGTTTGGTGTTGTTTGCTTGGCAGCCATATGCACCTTTGTGAGAGCACCCTTCACCCTCTTTTCCCAGTTTTGCCAGTTGACTTTGTAATTACTTTAGAAGCAACAGAGGCTGCTACACTAAATTCACCTTTTATAATGCACCAGAGTTATTGTAAAATTACGCCTTTAACATCACCATGGCTGCAGTGTTCAGAGTGTAGCATTAGTCTTAAAGTTACAACTGGAGTTTCACTATATCCGTTTTAAGAGCTTTAAAATAACTGTTATATCCAGGTTAATTCCTGGTGTCAAGAGTATACTTTAACAGATTTGTTTTGTAGTTTTTATATTTTTGCCACATCCCACCACTTTTGCTATGATATATAAAAGAGTTTCTTAATGTGCTCCAGAAAATGCAACACAGTCTTTACAAAATTTACAATAATTTAATTTACATAATTTAAAAGAGCAGTGCTAAGATTACACTATTATCAAAATTACTTACATTAAGATCAAAAGCTACATCGTCCTACATGGCTCTGCTCTGACCCTTTTCTCCTTCCACATCCATCACTGCTTTGTAGCTCTTTATATCCCACTGTAGCATCTAGCCTTGTGTAATATTTTGTATGATATGAACAGTTTGAGACCTGTGTGTCTAATTATTGTTAGCCTAGACTGTAGCCTTTTTCTGTTAGCCTATCTGTTCACACTCAGTCCTGCATATTGTCTTCTGTATTCACATTTGTTTTACTTTGTTGCACCATGTTGTCTAATCTGCATTGTCTAAGATTGTGACAAAAAATGCATGCTTATGTTTGACTACTTAGATTTACTAATAGTGCAGCAATGGTGAGCCATGTGGTGGTCTGAATGTACTGACTGGAAATATGCAATACTTTTTAAAAGCATTTAGTAAATACTTATATTATTAAAACCATTCCAGCCTTCCCAAAAATGTAGGTTATCAGTGCAGTGGGCCAATGCTTACTGTCTTTATTCATAATATAAATTTCCCCAGATATTAGACAAGTTGAATATTATATTAGTTCACATCATACTTCCAAGTGTTTTTGTACACATAGCCTGCAGTGCAGTTAACATTTCCACCCAGGTTTAAAAGCTCATTCAAATTGCAGTTTGCAACCGCAGTGCCAAGTGTGTTTAAGAAATCCATTCTCTCCATTCCCAAAGCTGGAGCATACTCAGAATTCCTCTTCAAAACAAGCTCTAATTTTAGTATTCTGCTGTTGAAATGTCTTTAACATTAAAACAGCGGGAATAAAATTGTGTGTTAAAAGTATAGCAACCCCACTGCTCTCTGAAATGTTGCGATTTAAAGTCCAGCCCACTCTTTTGCCATGTCAGTGTCTGAAAAGATCTCTCTTACCTTATTGTGTTTTTTAGAGTTGTCAGTATATGTGTAAGATCAGAAAGAGCCCCTTTACCCCTTATGTGTTCTAAACTGAACTGTGTAGTCTATGGAAAATTATCTTTACATCTTTTAGCCCTTTAGTGACTTGTAAAAATTGACATTTTTTTGTTCTGTACACAGAATAGCTGCATCCTTCATCCTATGACCTTCACTTACTGTTTCAATATCTCCCACTTCATATTCACATTCACATTTTTGTTCCCCAACTTCATTTTTTTCCTTTGATCAGGAAGCTTAAACACATTTTTCATTTCCAGTTCAATTTCTCACCTCTAGCGCTGGTGCCTTTTCATAGATTTCATTTATTTATTTTTATTTATTCCTTTACCTCTTACAACAGTTAATGGATCTTTGCATTCTGATCAGGTTGTGGTAGTTTACTATTTGTCTGTATGGCATGTCAAGCCCCTGGTGCTCATCTACTGGCAGATCGTCTCCTGTGTGCGCTGTCATGGCAGCTGTCACCATCTCCACTATCTGGGCCAATGCTGGATCAGCTGTTGGCTTATTCTTTTTAGGTACCAGCACAGTCACAAGATCATTGCACATACTCTCAAGCACAAATGAGAGATGCTAGGGTTTTAAACCCAGACTCGAGATCATTAGTTTCAAAGCAAGTTTTCAAATGATTCCCAGACAAATACAAAGCAAAGACATGAAGCACAAAGAACAGCACTAACACTTCCACATGAACAACGGCCATTCAAGCAACATCAGCAAACAGGATCTAGTTTTCATATACAAACGAATTTGCAACTGCGATACACACAGTTCTTGTGCTGTAGAGCAAAAAGCCTGGGCACATAATTAAGTGTTAAGACTTGCAAATCATCATTATACATTGCTCAGCATTTGGTCTGCTCACACTGATACTGCATGTGATTAAAAAATATTCTGCACCAGAGGCCTCACTGTTATACGTCATTACAATTGCTGTACTACAACAGCTAATGTACAAGTTGTATCTGACAAGGTAATAAATGGATTAAGTAGATTAATTACTTTAAAAACAAGGATAATATAAATATATGAATAGCAAGGATAATATCCTTATCGGACCACTTAAACATAAAAATGCACGAGTGCACATTACAGTGGACATACCTAAAGTTCTGTTCTATCTGTTGGCACAGATACCACAGATTTGGTAAGGGCATGTTGCTGCCAAACAATGCACAAAAAATGCTTTGATGTTGGGTCAGCCGTGATTTACAGTCACTCCCTGCCCATATGAAAACAGAGCTGTAATAGCATGGGCTGAATGTGCAGAAAGTTTCTACATGTCACGTAGAGGAAAATAGGAAACTTTTTTAGCCTTTGATCTTACAGTTTCTCCCAATGCTGGCGGTGGCATTCTCATTATTACAGAACTCTTCTGTGCTACATAACAAAGCCACCAATTATTAATGCTGTGAAGCATCTATACAGGCTTGGATTAAAGGGAAGCACTAAAATTTATTTAATAAACAATGCATTTTATAGAACTGTATAAACAACATGACATTTGCTTTTAAGCTAGCTGTGTTCATCATTAAATCAATGCAGTTTCACGGGAGAGCTGTGCTAATTTTGCTGAGATTTTGTAACATAAACTACCAACCAATTATCCATGGCATTGTGTACCTAAAAGAACTGACACCTTTTTCAGTTGACGAAGGTAGAGCCACACTTTGTGGCATGCTAATGTGACAGTACAAGAGTACAAGTGATTTGAGACACAGCCAGACATTTAATTCGTAGCAGTATACACGCCTACAAGCAGTTATGTACTATCTTCTAAAACAGCATAAAATAGGAATGGATGTGGGAAAGTAACACTATAGATGGAGTCAAAGTTCTTGACATAAGCAACTTACCCATCAGCAAGAAATGATTAGTATTTTCATATAGAAGGCAAAGAAAGATCTACATGGATCTGAGGTTTTATTACATTTTTTTTTCAAAATTCTCAAAATGGAAATTCAAAACTTTGCTACAAATTCAGTAAATATGTTCTTATTCCTGTACTAAAATAATGCTCAGAGAATGTTTCTTAATCTTTTCACTATTAATATAATTTATTTTATGTATGCTAGTTTAATAGACTGAAATACACATTTAGTAATATCCTTTTTTGCAATAGCTTTTACAAACTTAAAGCAAATAAAGCAAATGATCAACATTTGAGTAAACTAAAACACTAAAAGTGCTTATAGCACATCACCAGATCATGACATTATTTGCTGCTTCACTGAATCAATATGTGACAGTATGCAATACTGCTTGCAACCAGCTAGGTTAGGATATCCCCAGATACTAAAATATATTAACATTAACAATATAATAAATATATTAAATTATATTAAATATATAATTCAAAATAGTTTGTAAGCCAACCATGTGTTAGATAAAGGGACAATGGTGGAAACTGCAGTTAAGGTACTAGGTTGCATTCCAGAATGTCTAAAGTGCAAATCCCATTGTTGCATTGTTGGGGCTTCAATCAAGTGACTAGGTCCACAATTGCTTGGTTGTAAAACAAAATGTAAATTGCTGTGAACTACAGCATCTGCTAATTCACTAAATGTAAATATAGCAGGCCAAACATTATTTCAGAAAATACTTTTGCCTATGGATGCATCACATCATTCTTCTCGGCTGTAGAGGTTACTGGTTCTGTTGTTGTTTGTATAATAGGAAAGCAAAACTTAAACTTTGAGCTTCAACTTTAACACTGACAGAGTTGGGTCTCTTTATAGGTGCAGTAAATTATCTTCAGGCATTTCTGATAAGTAGTCAGATGACCCTGCATCCTGGAAGCTGCAGACTAGGGACTTAGTTTTGTAGTCCTTGGCGTAAGCCACAGTCCATGTTTCTCTGACGTGTATCAGCTGTCAGGGAAACATAGAGGGATACAAAACAACCTAGTAACTGTGTGTTGTGTGCCCAAGGCTCAGTGTTGAGCAAGGCTAACTAAGGCTATTCTGTCTGAGGTGAACTAACAAAAACAATATGGTGACAAAAAGTTAAAGACATTTTTTAATGCTGTTACAGGAAGAATGCATTGTAAAACACAACACACCACCCCCACTGAGTTTGGAATTGCATATCCAGACTGGTCAGGGTGCTGTTCATGCTATTCATCAATGTTCATCACTGTTCATCCCTTTTCATCACTGAATGGGCCTAAAATGGACACATTATTGTCTGAACTGAGCCTTTATTTATGGAAGATTGCTTAGTCCAGTGTGTCCCATTTTTTCATGTGCATGCATTCACATAAGGAAATGATTGCACCAGGATGCAGTGTGGTAGGAAGTCAGCTGGTGAAGGGGTTTGGTCCACTGGTCAGTAGTCTGTTGATGGGAAAAGTGGAAAATAGCGGGAAAGGGAATCAAGTTTCATGTGTGCATTTTGGGAACTTTCCAACTTTGATTCAACAGTTTTCTAAGATTTTACATCTCATTAATGGGTCATAGAATTTGCTTCCTATATATGTTGAGTAAACTTTAATTTAGAAAAAACAATCCATCTTTTGCATGACTATGATTCCAATTATTCTCAGGATTAGACAGAGAATTTTAATTACATTACATTGAAAATGCAGGATAGTAGAAAACGTGTGCCAATGTAGTGCCAATGTAGGCAAACAAGACATACACTCTGTTGGAATACAAACACGATCTTGGTAAGCATTTGTTTTGCGGACTTTCCATTAAAATAATGATAACTGTAGCTATTACATGCTACAACTACAATTAGGCCTCAACCTAACCTTAACCCCAGTTAAAAGGAAAGAAAATGGCTGAATGGGTGGAATTTACTTATTAAAATTAAAGATAACTTTCTAGATTTTTTTCAGCAATGTATCAAATACGCATTTAACTATTTAATTACTATTTAAAACTAATTTTAAATAGTGCTTATACTATAACTGACTTAGTTTTCAACACATAATTAGCAAATGCATAAAGCGTAGCTACATGACATCCATCCATACTAATAGCATTAGGGCACTCTAATGATAAACAAAATAACATTTTCTTGACCTTCTTAGTCATAGTAACTATATCATCAAATTCACAGAACATAATACGATCTAACTTCTGGCCTTCCCATCATCATCAGATGATCCAAATAATACAACTTCCTTTTTTAAATTAGCATATTATCGTTTTGTAATCCATGTTTTAATGTTTTATATTAGATACCTTACATTTTCATAGAACCGAGCAAGACACCCTACTTTATAACAAAATGTTTTTTTTTTACAATTAATTATATTACTTGGTACTATGTTACAATAATATAATTTCATCTGCCATTAACTAAACTTTGGACCAACAAACAATCTGCCATAAACTAAACTTTTTCTCAATAAGTATATGACCAAGTTTTTGTCCCAACTGCTTAATTTTCCTTTATCCAATTTGCTGTGTCATATGTATGCAGAAATAAGAAATAAATAAGAGCTACACAAACATTTAACACCATTGTATATGAAAAATATCATATTAAATTAGCAGGTATTGTGCCCTAAACATATTTTCTTATATGCTACATCCAATATGCTTTATATAGAAATATATCAAAGCTGACAGTCCATTCTAACTTGTAAAACATTTATTAATTTGACCAAATCAAAAATAACAGCAATTACGTCACTGGCTATTTACTTTCAGACTGTGCCATGGGTGTAAATTGAACTTCTTATGTGCAACAGAATGTATAATACATTAGAGTGAATAATAATGTAGCAAGGCTTCCTCTGAGTGTTACATCAATAAGGAGACAGTGGTGAAATTCATCCATGAGTCCTTTTATTCTTTTATCTGAAGCTTGTTTACTACTGTAGATGACGAAAACCTAACCAAACAAACAAATCAGAAACCCATAGTTACAGGAGATAAAGGAACGTGAAGGAAGTATGAATGAGGGCACCTTAGGGAGTTGATATGTTTATCTGTGCCTGATATTATATCAAGCATAATGTCACACCAGTTCCTTATGCAAAATGGAAACAGGAAAACTTAATGTTTAATATTAAAAGGTGAAACAGGATCTGATAAAAAAAAGGATCATATCAAACTTGATTGTGCATTTTGTTCACTGAAACACCATGCGAATTTCTTACAGACTGATAAAAAGATTATCTCAGTCAATCTCAAATGAAAGCAATTCTAGCCCAGGGAAAGGAAAGTAATAAGAGGGAAAGAATCACAGGTTTGTGCAGCCTATATTACCCCAGCAGCAGATTTAGACACGTCTGTTCATTACATGCATACATGGAGCTTGACGTCTACTAATTTTTAGGTCAGTTTGTAGTTGAAATTTAATATATTATTTTAACTATGCTTGTGTCTAAACTGTGATCAATATGTGCTATTAATATTATATGGAGTGCTCAGTTAGCACAGCATTAGATTGTACTATCCCAATCCCTGCAGGAGTTCCATCCATAACTTTTGGCTAGACTGGGCATAATTTCCTGCGCCTGTGCCTGAGTGAGAGATGTGTAGTCAGTAGAGCATCTAGCAATATATATATATATATATATACTGTATACTGTATACATGCATAAACACTCACTGGCCACTTCATTAAGTACAACTTTTTAACTGCTTGTTAACAAAAATATCTAATCAGCCAGCCAGATGGCAGGAAGTCAATGCATTTAGGTGTGTAGACATGGTCATGACAATTTCAGTGACATGAAATGCCGCATTGTTCATTGTTCCCACTTCTGTCAGCTAAGGACAGGAAGCTGAAGCTTCAATTCACATAGATTTTTTGCTGCGACATTATGGGATCAGGTTTCATGAGAAAGACAAGTTCACTGTAATAAAATGGTCCCCACAGTCACCAGATCGTAAGCCAATACAGCATATTTCAGATGTGCAGCTGACAAAACTATAGCCACTGCTGTCATGTCAATATGGGTCAAAATCTCTGAGGAATCTTTCCACGGCATACCACATCTAACACTGTACTAGCAAGATATAACTAATGAGGTGGTCAGTGAGTAGATAAAAAAAGTTATGCTTTGCTTAGCATCCACGAAACATTCTATGAAATTGCAAATTATGCGATCTAGATGTTTTCAGCACATTCTTTCACCCCCTCATCCACACACAATCTACACATTTATGGAATGAGAAATTTAGAAATCTTATTCCTCAAACAAATATAAACATTTCTACACTTTATAACATGCTACTCAATGTCACTCTCAAGGGTTTAGGAGGACAACTCATTTGTTTCCTTCTCCTCCAAAGCAGGAATCTCCACTGCAGCAGGAGTTGACACCTGAGAAGTGGGAGGTGTCACTTCAGTTGTAGTGGTTCAGTGTGACATTTGTCACCACATTTTGCTGACAGGGTAGTCACTATTGTTTGAAAAGCCTTTAACCTGACTTTACACTAAAGAGCGCAGTAAATTGAAAGTTTTTGGTCCCATAACGCTCAGAAACAAAGGCACAGTCCTTTTGCGTTCAGTCCAATTACATGGGCAAAGTAGTCAAACTGCTCTATATATGAACTTCACTTATATAGAGTGAACTTTTATCAAAATTACCAATACTAATAATAATTCCCACATTGCAGCACTGTGCTTCCCCACGGTGTATTAGTTTACTAACACAGTTTGCATTTAACCAGCTCCACTTGTATGGTAAGTAGACTTGTCTTCAAGTCTCCAAGTGCCCATCATCAACTAAAGTGTCTGCTTTTTGAACGAAGTATGGAGTTTTGTTTACTCTCCAACTGTCTCACGGCCATATCGCTGCTGTCTTTTTTTTGTTGCCAGTTGACAGGGAAAAATAGGGAAATAGGGAAAATAAATTGCTATATTTGTTGTTTTGCTCTCATTATTCCTTTCACGGCATGAAACACAGTTCCATTATCTTTGTCACCAATTCCTACTTCTTAGTATTACTTAAACTTTGACTAGCACAACAAAAGAAACAGATAGGCAGTATGTTCACAACTCAACAGAGTGTAAATTGACATCTCTGTTATATGCGGAGGGCAGCACGGGAGGCTTAAGGCGAAAAGTCCTGGGTATCAGGTGAAGAGGGTCCTTTTCTGTATTGTGTCTGCATGTCCTTCATGTGTCTGCCAGGGTGTTTTTCAGGTACTCCTGTTTACTCCCACAGTCCAAAGACATGCAAGTTCGGTTAACTGTTGTCTTTAAAATGTTACTATGTAAAGTGTAAAGTGTTAATAGTTACTGTAATAAAAATTATATTTATTCTTAAATATAGACTAATTTGAAACCACCCTTATGGCCTGGCTCAGTTCTCATGCTCACAGTAACCTAATATGCTTAGGGTTGTTCCTGTGACAAGGATAAGCAGATAAAACAATGTATGAATGAATAAATATGGCATAGTTGTTGGTGCTAGACAGGGTGGTCTGATTATCTACAGCATATCATAATGCACAACACTAAAAGAGATGGACACTGAAAAAGACGTCCAACAGCAACAGAAGACCACACAAGGTACAACTCCTGTCAGTTAAGAATAGGCAATTGAATCAACAATTTGCATGAGCTCACCACAATTGTACAAGACATGGGTCATTATCTGGGTCCCAAGCCCAGATAATTATTTAATTATTTTAATATTATTACATTAACATGCATAAGCCCATGGCTAGTGTGTGATGTAAACTTTTGTTTGTTGTGAATACAGCCATTAATTCTGATTTAATATTAAATAGTACTATTCACTTGGTTAAATTGTTAGAGTTCGCAACTACTTGTTCTAACATAAATAATCAAAATAACACAAACTAATTGACTACTTCAGTCAGGTTAATTAACTTCTCACTATTTACTTCTTTGAAATGATATTTTTGTAAATTCAAAAGGTTTTGATTTCTGCTTGAAACTTTGCTTGATGTGCAGTTCTCAATTTGGGGAAAATCCATATCAATTCATTCAGCAGATCAAAATCTGCTATTCTTGCACATATTAGGCAAATCAGTGCAAACCTGCATGCTGGCTATGTGAGGTCAAGGCAATCTTGTGCACTCAGAAGATTTTAGACTTAGAATTTGCAAGAAATTGCATTGCCAATCTGGAGAGAAAATGAACATTGGCTAAAGGTCTTTCAGTAATAAGCACTGAGAAATGGCTTTGAGATATGCATAAGACAGTATTGATAATATGACTGCAGTGCACTATGGTTCACTTGACATTTAGACATGTATACAATATTGATTTACAGTTCAATATTACTGCTTCCAACAACTTTTCAACCTGTCAAATCAATAAGTTGTTTTAGAAATAGAACACAGAAAGAAGTCCAAAAAGAAACGTCTGAATAATTCAACAGACAATATTAAAACTGGATGCAACACACCTGTCTCATATATAAATTACCATAAAAAGTCACTGTAAAACGTATCACCTTATTTTCCACAACAATTGATTTATTCATTAAGGGAGACCAACCTAAATAAATAGTGTTTTACAGTGTTCCCTCGCCATTTCGCGGACTCGGTGCATCGCAGGTTTTCAAAAAATATTAATGGATTTAAAAAATCTGTTGTTTCGCGGGTTTTTTCCGAACTTTTACATTAAAAATATTACAAATTTTATACAAATATATTTTATAAAATATTACAGTATTTACGATTTACAGTAAATAGCTGTTGCATCTACTCAATGTGTAGGATATGACGTGCTATAAGCTCGGTACAGACAAAGAATCTGTTATACGAGAGTATAACGAGAGCACATATAACGATGTAAGGTGTGCTTTGTATGACGTGTTAAGTAAAGAGAACATTCGATTACTTCAGTGTGTTGCTTAATTATTCAACAGTTAAAAAAATCACTATAGCGTATTTACTCAGCGAACAAATACTCACCAAAAACGAGAAGTAAGACTAGAGCATCGCCCGCCTAAGTTGCTACTTGCTGACAAATTTTTGCCTGCGGTGTTGTGTTTACTGTTTGTGAAAGTTTTATTATAGACTGAATTCATTCAAGCCCTACGATGGCACCCAAACGTTTTGCAAGTTCTACAGCTAAAATAGTGTAAGAAAAAGAAAATAGACACAAAAGAAAAAGGAAGTAAAAAATTGTATGTGGCCATAAAAACATGACACCATATGTAAAAATCCATATGTAATGTTTTAAATATCTCGATATGCTAGATCAAAATGTGTTAAACATCTAGTTCTAGGTTCATGAGTATAAATATGGAGTTGGTCCTACCTTTACGCATAAGGTATTGCTTTTCAATGGATTAATAGACAGTATTACTGACACTGGGCTTGGGCGCTGTTAACACAAAGTTATTTTTAAGAATTCTTTCAAATGTACAATTAATAATTTCCAGACCAATTACTATATTTACATGTAATTAGTTTATCAATCATCAATAGTTATTTTTGCAGATTCTGCCTGAACTGTTTGTATGCACATTAAGTTCAACAGTATGCATGTATGTATGGAACACCATTTCTGAAAATCTGAAAAAAATCTGAAAAAAGTATTCACCAAAGTAGATTGGTGAAAAGCTATGACCCCTTCACAATTTTCTACATTCTGTTTATGCATTATATGAAAGAAAACATCATTAGATTCTACATAAGCCCTTAAAGTACAATGCAATTAAAAATATATATACTAGTATCTATATGAGAGAAATGCTCCAGTACAGTATTACATATGTGTCAGTGGAAAAAGTATGTGAAGTTTGCGATCAGTAACTGGTGTGGCCCGTTTGTTCAAAAATAACTTCAAGGAATTATTGATCAATGATGCAAATTGGCTTGGAAGAGGAAAAAGTTCATAGAAGTAGAAATTTTATACTGTACAGTTAAGAATTATACACAAGTTTATTGTGTATGACATCCATCATAAGAGAGTATTTTGCTTCCAGTGTAAATCTTTCCACCACTCTTCATTTCTATTTCCAACTTAGACAACAAGAAACTTTGAATCTAGAAGAATAGGTAAGAGACACAAGGCTAAAATAGACAAACAGAGGTACTATATTTATACATGTTCATAAGCCATAGTAAAACAAATTATGAAGTACAAGTGGAAAGAAATTTGGTGGCTTAGCGACAAGTGGCAGATACAGGAAATAGCAGTCTGCATTTTAATCCTGTCATGGTTCACATAGTTTTCATCTGCACCACATGTCAGAGGTCATGCAACAGTAATCAGGAAAAGCTGGGTTAAACATGGGAAAATATATATGCTTAAAATGTACAATTTGCACGTTTGACTGGGATGGACAGGAATCAAAAATTACTAAAACAAACCAACTGGAAGAATGAATGAACGAATGAATCACACCAATTTCCTTTCCTGTCAAACTGAGGCTACAATTTGCACACAATTGGACAAACATAGATTGGAATTCAGTAGGGTCAGACAGTAGACAGTAGGTGTAAATAACAAGAAACAATGGCTCAATCCTGCCTCGTATCAGTGGTTAATTCCAATGGCTCTTAGTGGTGGTGTAATGGTGTAGTATAAGTCTCAGTCATTCACAAGCAAGGATGAGACAAGGTTAACCAGTAACTATGTCAGCAAATAGTCTAACAGTAAACAATGTTTCTCAGTGTGCAACTGCAAGGAATGTAGAAGTTCATCATCTACAGTCTACAGAAATCTCTGCAAGTAATCGACAAGACTGAAAACCAACATTGCTTGCCCATGACCTTTGATCCCTGTACTGCTTTAAAAACTGACATTGTTCTGTAACACATGGGCTCAGGAACACTTCAGAAAACCGTTGTCAGTGAACACAATTTGTTGCTCCATATACAAGTGCTAGTTAAAACTCTACCATGCAAAGTGAACGTCATATATTAACAACACCCAGCAACACTTCCGGTTTCTCTGGGCCTGAGCTCATCTGAAATGGGCTGACGCAAAGTTAAAAAAAGTGTCCTATGTTGTACTGTCCTCATGACACGTGACTTTGTGAAGCTAGACAGCCAGCGAACTGGAAATTCTCCACACAAGGCTTTCTTTTCTTGTTTTTTACTGAAGAACTTTTATAGATTTTTCCCCTCCTTAACTGAAATATACAGAAAATAAAACAATGGTAGCTAATACACATATATTAATACCACACTTCATGAATTACCATAGCTTAAGCACATGCATTTCACACTAAAACTAAAATAATTCCATACAATCTAGTTTGTGAACGCATAAATACTTACAAAGACGAAAGCTTCGCAAGGAACAAACGTAGAGCACATTTAGCGTGTGTACGAGTCGTTTTCTATCTTTCTCCTTAATCACTAGTTTTTCATTACCGGAGAAATAGCGTCAAACTAGTTCCGAGACTGAGAGCGCCCTCCCTAGTCTGCTACGTGACAGTGTCAAAGATGTCTCTATAATAAGATTTCAAACAGTTTTTAACATGAATTACTAAATATGAACTTACTTAATACCACTATTTACATTGTAAACTGATTGTCTTCTTCCAAAAAAGGCATCACGTAGTTTGACAAGTCCACATTTCAAATAGTTCTTGGAAATCATGGTTATTGTGTCCTCTGGGACAAAGAACAAAACGACTGTTCGGATTGTTATTAGAACAGAGTTCGAAATCCAACATTTCTGATTGTATGGGGGTGTGTTAGTGCCAATGGTATGGGTAACCTGCACATCTGTGAAGGCACCATTAATGTTGCAAGGTTTTGGAGGACATACATGATTTGGGGCAACATATGCTGCAATCCAAACAGCGTCTGTTTCAGGGACGTCCCTGCTTATTTCAGCAAGACAATACCGAGTCACATTCATGAGCACGTGCATGATTAAAGATTGCTCTTTTTACTTTTACAGCATTGAGCAGATCCAGAGATAAACTCAAGACATGTGTGAGATAAATATTGAAGACTTAATCTTTTAATCTCGAAGTGTAAGAGGAACAGCCAGGGTTTGATTAGAGACTTCAGTTAAGAATCCACTGGTCTGTTTTGTGGCTTTATATACAAGTTTTGACTCAAGCCACTGAGCCAGTGAAGAGGGCTCAGTAGTAAAGTGATATGAGAAAACTTGGGTAAATTGAAAACCAGATGGTTGATGCATTATGAATCAGTTGCAGGGGCGTGATTGTTTCTTGTGCTCAAGTTACTCTGTTTAATTCATTTAATTCAAGTTCAAAATCTATATTTTGCCCAGTAATGCACATAATATACACAATTAAACCTAGGAATACTCATAAACTCAAACATTTCTTATGAACTACTGTCATTTCTCTATATCATGGTTTGGTACACAATTGAATAGACATTACTTTGTACATGCTACACAGCACATGAAGTTGGACTACAGTGCTAAGGCTTATGTGTCCAGTAAGAGAAGATATTTTATACATTATTTTCTACTATAGTGTAAGTGGTAAATGTGTAGAGCTTTATTTTCACAACATAAACTACAACCGAATAGACCTGGAAACAAATGCATTATCATGCTAAATCAATTTATTGAACATATAACTCAAAAACAATAAATCCTGGCAACTAGCAATTTCTTCTGTCTTTCATTTTAAAGAGAAATATCCTCAATTATAATCAGACAATCTGGGCTTGACATTTTTCCCATATTGGTTTGGTCCAGGGCCATTTTATTATAATTAGCTTTTCTGTTAATGTGTAGGCACTATCATATTCGCATATTAAGTCCTATCTCCTTTACATCAGGCAATATGTATAATACATATATCAAATTGAATAGTTGAAGGCCTTGGAATAAGAAGCTCAAGACCATTTTTCATATTCAGTGGCCTCGGGACATAATACAGCATTTCGGATCTAAATCCTGAAGTGATGATGAGAAAAAGAGGCAAACTTCACACCCGATCGATCACAAGTAATCTTGTTTTGCAGAACTTGTAATGTGTTTTCTTATGATTGCATGTGCTGAAATGGGACTTTGAAGCACTTGAGATTGTATTCAGAGCCCAGTTCAGGGCCATAGTGCATATCAAGTGTTTAGGAAATGTTTAGATCACTCACAAGTTGAACTGCACACAAGTAAATATAAAAAAACAACTGATAAATATCTAGTTATTATTGCCATTAAATGGATGGACATTTTGTTGAGTGTTTACTTTCTCCTTAAAGCCCCTCATCTTTGTCTCACTTCCTCGTTTATGTTACCAAGGGCGTATTTATTTAAGCCAAGATTTTTCATAAGCTGAGGTGTACTCAAGGGACAGAGAAGGTGAGCAAGACAGAGGGTGTTCATAACTCATTTCATGCCTGTCTTTTCTGCCCCAGAGCCACCAAACTGCACTCATGCACACACACACACACACACACAGATAGAGAGGAACACAGATTGAAGGAGAAGAATTATGACAGGATACAGGAAAGGAAGAAAGCATAGGTCTAAGGATAGCATTGAACTCACTGTGTGAGTTAAAGAGATGGGTTTTGGCTCAGGAAAAATATAATCAACATTTAAATGCTCAACCAGTGATTGCGTCAGCAGTAATTTTGTTAAGAAATGTTATTGACCTGCTGTCACCTCATCCTCCAGTGCTATTTATCTAGTAAAGAAGGTTGGATTGAAGTATCTAATTGAAGAAAATATATTTAAACTATTTAAAGCCTTAAATTAAAAAATTAGAAAAAAATTGGAGTTAAATTGAAAGTAACTGCATTTAATCAGGAAGGGGTTAAATTCGAGGCACTGATGTCACAATCACCTGGGATGATACTCAATTGCCAGCATAACATTACCTGCAAAGAAGATGATGCCATTGACATGCTTTACATTTGATCACTTATGTTGCACAAATTTCAGTAGTAGACTGTTCTAAATTCTACAGTTATTTCCTTATAGTATAGCGAAGTAGTTAGATTTCTGTAGTTTAACAATAATAATCAGTTTGAATATACCCATACCCCAAGTTCTAAATTCATTGTACTTTTTTCAGCACCAGTTTACATGTATTGGTTGCATTTTTTAAATCATGCAATTACCTTTAATTATTATTAGTAATTATACATAATATCCTGACATTAATCCAACCGAAATGAGGGGTAACACCAGATACTTAAAAGAAATGTTTCCAGACTTTTGCCACTGACATATATCTAATATTGGATAATTTCCTCAATAAATTCCTGACCAGCTATACTATTTTGTCTCATTTGTTTACCTGGGTTTTCTTTAGCAACCTAATCTTTTAGTCATATTGTATGCTAAAAGATTCTCAGACATTTAAGAACCACTGTATGCAACATTGTTGCAGTTTAGAATAGAGACAAGTGGGTCAACATATGCATACACAAGCTGTGGTACATGGCATTCTTTATTACAGAGGTAAAGTCCTGTCAAATCTGCAGATAACAGGCAGAAGAAACAATGAGTTTCCTGCATTTTCATACTTCACTGACATTTTTGAAGACCCTTTACAATTAGACCATAGATACACATGGTTGACCCACAGGGGCGAAGCAGGGTACACACACACACACATACACACAAAGCCAAAATGAAAAACACGTTACCATAACATACAGTACATTTTGGGTCCCAGTAGGTTTTTGTTTCCAGGATGTTAGCATTCACTTCCCAGAATGTTCTTGCAAAGTTATTTTTTGGTTCCCAAAACTTTTTGGGAAAAATCTCTTTCATTTACTTGTATTTGTTTACAACCCAGTGTTGCTTGGATTACCTTTTCTGCACTTAAACTCCCACATATGCTCATGAATATGCAGTGTTGATCTGTTCTCTAGAGTGCAACAAAATAATAATCATAATTTTGATTATATGGAATTGATTAATGGAATATCCATATGGTGCATTTTTTAAACTATAAATACTCAATTTATGATCATGACATGCATTGTAACTGGAATGAATGTTTACACTTGAAAACAAGCACCCATGGATAGTGTTAATGAAACTTTGATTTCAGTCAGAATTGTAACAAGATGTAGCAAGAATTATTATCACATCCTTTTATTTAACAAACAAATTGCCTTCATTTTCTATGTCTGTTTTACACTAAATCAGAGGACACCCTGCGTTCATTAACTCTTGAAAACTGTCTCTGTGTATGTAAATACTTTTATGCATTGTCTCAAACTGATTAAACTGAATAATTAAATGAGCACAAGGCTTCTAAGGAAAAACAAGCTATCGAATAGGTCCTCTTAGTTAAAACTCTTTTAAAGACGCATTTAGTAAAATATGCCTTTTTCCAGATCAACTGCCAATCTCATTATCTACTTTCTCTGTCCCTTAGTACCGTTATATTTTTTTTACCCAAAGTATTTGTGTTTTCCTTTAGCTCTAAGCAAAAGCCCTATTGACAAATTTTACACAATTCTTACATACCTGTAAATCTCTGTTTTAAGTATCTGTCAATGTTTTACCGATATAAGCCCTTACGCAACAGTCTGAAGATCCTTAAATGAAGCTCAAAAATACTGTCATTTCCTTCCTATTAACATCCTCTTAAAATGGAAATGTGGCAGCAATGGTTTGTATGGAGTGAGGGCTTACTGTGCTTTAATGTCGCTGCCTGTTCTGAAATTAGCATAAATCGCTTAAGCTTCTGAGGAAACATTGATGGACTGAGTCACCAAAGTTCCATCTCCATCTCAAATTCTGCATAAATGGACTTGTGGGAGGCTTTAGAATACAAACACATTTATCTCATCCAAATTTGCCCAGTTTTAGCCTACCATTCCTTCTGGTCACTGAGCATAAGTCGGTCTGGCGTTTTGGCTGCCTGAATGTTATGGAGTGTGTAAGGAGTTGTTTTGCTTCCGTGCTGAAATCTCTTTAAATCTCTTCTGAATCAACAAAATGTTGAATCTTATTCTGCTAATCATGCAGCATTGGCAGAATCAGACGAAACCTGTTGGGGAAAACAGATTCCTGGATGCGTATGTGTGGATATGTTCAAGCGATACAGGAAAGCAACTTCTTGCCAATCAAAAAGCCGAGCCCTGACTGACTGGGCTGCAGAGTGCTTCAGATGCAAGCTCTATGTGCCAAGTTGCTGTTGGTGAAGACAGCATAGCCTGGGGAGAGTATTTGCCAAGTCTGATAAAATGGGCCACTAATGCCCCTAAATCAGTTCAGGGCCTCACTGTTTTAAGTGTATGCATGTTTCCACTGGTAACTCAAGAGGTCAATGCTGCAGCACTGAATGCAGCATTGTACATAGCACATATAATATCATTTTTTGCATTAATGCTGGCATCAGAGAAGTGAAAATGGCATTGCCAAGTGCACTGACACATCCTCATACCATGATGGAGACTAGCTTTTTTGTAGCTGATAATAGTCTTAATGGTCCTTTTCATCTTTTGTCTGGAGCGCACAGTCTGCATTCCTTTCTGAAAAAAAAAAAAGAATTGGAATTCTGATTGTTATGACCATAATACAATTTCCAATATGTAATGATCCATCCCAGATGCCTCCAGGTTCAGGAAACTCGATACCACCTCTGGACATAATTTAAGGCTTCATTTTTATCCTTCTTAATGCAGTAAATCATGCCTATTTAGTTTGTGTCCTTGTCCTTTATGCACCAAAATGAATCCAGATTTATTGAATTATTTCATGATATTATGCACTGTAGATCGAGAAATATGCAAATCCTTTTTGTGGATACTGATTTTGTTTATTATGCTTTTGTTTATTATAATCACCTGTTGACATCTCCTGTTTGAAATCACATAATTCTTTTTATTTTTTTACTTATTGGACATATTTTGCAGGCCTGAAATTAATAAATGGATACTAATTTCTTGATACTTTCTTGATTGTGCTTATTAAGATATTTTTTATATTATTACTACTACTATTATTGTTATTATTCAGAACAGCATTACAATAACTATGAAAACTATACTATGAAATATATACTCTAAACTATGAAAATTGGAATGTGCAAGAAAACTGGAATAAAACCTGATAAGGACATGCATAGAGATTGAGATCAGACCAGGATCTCTGGAGCTGTGTGATTGCCTCACTATGTGCTACTATTAATAACAGGCCTTTTAAGTAAAAGTAGAGTAAAACTCTTTTAAAAGGAGAGACTTTTAAAAGTCATGTGACATTTAAATGGAATGTGCATATACAACCCCAAACATGGAAAATGCATATAAAGCACACACACACAGTTTATAATATTCACTTTGACTTTTATTTCATCCTAGGCAGAATGAATCTATTTCATTTCATGTTTTGTCTGCTCCATTCAAAAATATTCACACATTCACTATTGGTGACCAAGAACAAGCCATTTCAGGACTCATATCCTCTTCTTCCTCAGACATGCCTTTGTAACGTGTGCAGCATGTGATTTTGCATTGTCTTGTTGGAAAATGCATGGACATTTACTTGCAACCTTAATAATGAAATTCCTTCTAGTTTATTGAATCATTTAATGATATTGTGCACCATAGAAAGAAAACTACAGTATGTGTGGTGGACTTTCTATCCACTTGTGCCACCCCATCGTTTACACTAGTTGGTCCGGATATAGTCTTAGATGCACATCTTACCAAAAAATCTCTTATGACCTGTAAGTAAATAAAAAAATTTTTACCTAGACAGAAAAAAGTAACAACAAGTCAGTGGTTGCCCTCAGTCTTCAGAGACAGAGCTTGCCATTA